>JANHGN010009600.1:5589-32140 GCA_024605025.1 Megaceryle maxima
GCCGGTCGGAGGCGCAGACCGTAGGTGACACGGGGGCTTTTATTGCCACTCACGCTCCTGTCCCCGCTTCGCTGCCGTCCCCAACTCCCCAAGCCCCGCGCCGCCGGCATCACTTACCGCCCACCCAGCCCGCCGCGAAGTCCTGCAGATGGAGGCTGCCCATGATGCGCTGCCGACCCCGTCCCGCCGGCGACGCAGCCGGTGCCCACCGGGCAGGACGTCCCGCCGGTGAGTGGGTCCCTCCGAGTGGGTCCCCACCGAGCAGAGGGTCACTCCAAGCAGGGGGTCCCCACGGGGGAGTGTGTCGCAGCGGTCCTCACTGGGCAGGGGGTCCCCACTGAGCAGGGGGTCCCCTCCGGCCGCGCTCCCCGCGGCAGCCCCGCCGCCCGCCCGCCCAGTGTCTCCCAGCCCGGGTGACATCACGCACCGGGCCTTAAAGGCGCCGCGCGGGGGCCGGCGGCGGGGAGACACTGGCCCCGGGCTGGGGAGGGTCTCGGTCAGCCCGGGAGAGGGTTGCGGGGGGGTTCAGC
This sequence comes from Megaceryle maxima, assembly GCA_024605025.1. Classification (NCBI taxonomy): domain Eukaryota; kingdom Metazoa; phylum Chordata; class Aves; order Coraciiformes; family Cerylidae; genus Megaceryle; species Megaceryle maxima. The sequence goes on from JANHGN010009600.1 coordinate 6,120, forward strand.
GAGGGCGTTTCTCGTGGGACTGATGCTGCCGGCTGTCAGGTAGCGGGGGGGAAGACCAGGCTCCTCTACAGCCAGGCAACAAGGGATGGGGGTTCTGTGTGGAGGGGAAAAAGCAGGGAGTTGGGGGGAAGTATGCTATAAACTCTTAAATTAACGATCTGAGGCCAAGGATAAAGAGGTTAACTCAGCCTTAGCTGAAAAATATTTCTATTTGCTTCATTGAAATTACACTGCCTCATCTTTTCAGGATACCCTCAATTTCTGTTTTATCTTTTCAGGAGATACCCCCAATTTACCTACTTTGTCAAGCAATGAACAATTAGTGCTCCCTGCTCCCTTCCTTCTCCACAGCTTTCACAGTTTTCTTACACCTCTATTACCTGCTTCTCCCTCAGTCCTGTCTTTCCCAGAGGTAAAATCCCAGATCTCTTTAGTTCCCCTTTCAAGCAAGATGATGCTTTTCACCCTCCTCAGTCTCTTTTTTTTTTTTTTTTTTTCCTTTGAACCCAGCAGCCAGAACCAGGCACACAGCAGTGTACAGCTATTTTCTGTTTTGATCTTAAACCCTTTCCTGGCAATTCCTAACATGCCTTTCTGATTGAGCTGAAGACTGGGCTCTCTTTCTTGAATGGTAAATACCTGATTTTGAGCCCAGCCTGGCTGTTGTGCCTCCTGTGTGGCACTTTCAATTAGTAAATCTAACGACTTATGCCTGAGTAGCACCCAGCCACTCAACAGCAGGACACCTCCTGGTCCTGACCCAGATCACCAATACCTTTCTGCTCCCCAACTCCACCAGAAAACTCCTTTTGGACTTTAGAGGTGTAACTTTGCTCTGCAAAAGATGCATTGGCCCTTTGCCACCATACACATGCATCTGTCTCATCTGGCTGGGGATCACTACAGCCCAAAGTGAATTTTATTCTACACAGGTCAGATTTCTGCAGATAGTAGCTCCTAGGATCAGCTTTGGAGGCCTTTTAAAAAGACTGATAACAGGTTTGCTGCATTGCCTTCTTGGAATACCAGACTGGGTTTTGTTGAAATGTATCTTGTCTATATATTCTAGTAACTACAGAAAATGTTAATAGTTCATAAACAAGAAATCCCAAGTGCCAAAATACTGGCTGAAAATACACCAGTTAAATTTTTTTTGCTTAAATAATTACTATTTTAATTTCAATCGACAAATGAATATTTGCTAAAAAAAGAACCTTAAAACAATGTCCCTTTCTGTGCGTGCACACATACACAAGAAACCTCATCACCCAGTTGGCTGAAGGGAGGTTTTGTGTAGAAATTGCTTATAGAAATGTGATATTACATGCATGGCTATCAGCTCAGCTAATCTACACCTGAAACTGGAGTTTTCAGTGTAGGTAACAATACATGTTCTCCATGAGGAGAGTTTTCCTCAAGCACCAGGTCTCTAATGGTGCAGAGCAGATTTCAGGGGGGCTGTGGTCCTGACTAAATGTTGGAGACAACATGTGTGCACAAGCACTGTGGAAACTTGTCAGTTATTTGTTTTCTGGAATAAATTTACTTTCTTCTTTCTAGAATAAGTGTGATTCCACAGATGCAGTACTACAGAAAGAGGGTATTGTTTTCACTTTTCACATGTATTTTCTTGCAAAGACAGAAGAAAAGCTGCCTGAATGAGGTAATTATGCAGATAGCAGCATTCATCATTAATCATATGAATTCTCTTTAACTGTGAGTAACACATCTCCATGCCAAATTCGGAACATCTGCTAACTCAGGGAAGATACTGGAAATGGGCTTTGTGAAATTGCTGAACCCAAAGTTGAAACCAAATGTTAGGGAGACCTTCTTGTAAACAGCTCATAGCCTAGAAGAGGAGGGCAGAGATGCTGGCACGGACGCAGAAGGTGAGCTGAGGTGCCCTTGCAGCCGTACCTCTGGGCACGCTCACCCCAGCAGCACACCAGTTGTGAGTGTAGCCACCCACAACAACTGGTGGTCAGAGAGAGGTGAGTGTGGTTTTGATTAGGGATGAGGAATTCTCTTCCTCCTGCCAAGAGGGGGAACGGGGAGATTGTATCATCCTGAACACTCTTGATTCTTCCTTCTCCTCAACCACAAACCAACTTTTTTTCCTTGTACCACTTCTTTTGACCAGTTTACATTCTTTCCACAACAGGTTTATAATGCTCCTGATATAAGGGAAGAAGTTTCCCACCATCTTACCAGGAGCCAAGTATATTCTCTCTGGGCAAGCACTGCAGTGCAGAGACAGGGGCAGACTCTGTAGCTCATGATAAATTCCCACTTAACCACTCTGGGAATTAAAGAAAGGACTCAGCAGGGACAGAGTGTTAGAGATGAAAATACATTCCTTGTCCATCTGTAGAAGATTTCTGGGCTAGGATGCAATTCCCTGGAAATACAGCTGATCCATGGATAAATTCCCTTTAAATATTAACCTATTAATAACAGCAGCTTAAGCTGCTGGGCAAGATACAAGTAAAACAACATTAAATCTCACTGCTGTGGCCACAGTCACTTGGGCGCCGGGGTCCAGTGCTTGGTGTCTCTTTGAGGGGCTGAGTCCCACAAGCAGAGGGCAGTAAATTAAAAAGCAAAGTGCACAAACACCCTGAAGCAATGTGTGAACAGTGGTAAGTGAACAACTTCACGGGATCCAACAGTCAGACAGAGCCAGGCAGTGGGAAGACATGTCAGGGGTGATATAGCAGAAATAGTTATCCCTTCATTGAGCTTGTTTCTGTGGGCAGCAAAACTTGAGTGCTTTCTCTGCAGGAATGTGCATTGATCAGGGACTACAAAGACACCAGAAGCAGTTGTGGAGGGCCCCACTATGAATGGTTGCAAAGCTCTTCTCTGCCCTTCCTTGCTCAGGACCTGTGTAGGTTTTAGGGGAATCCTCTGGTCTTTTCATCAGCCATTTCCTTATGCTATTATATAGGGAATACCTCTGAAGTAGCTGATGTCCCATGAGAAGATGTGTCTCCAGACCTACAGGCAAGTCTCAGCTGATGCAATTGCCTAACGCTGGAGCAGATCTCCTGGGACAGGATGCCCTCACCCTAGAGGGACCAGATTTCTCAGTTACATCCAACATATCCCTCCTAGACCAAAGCCTGGCTGAGCACCAGCCAGCAATCAGGGCAAGCATTCCATGACCAGCCCCCTGGCACCATCCAGCTTCTTCACTTGAGGGCCATGAACAACTCTCTCCATTGTACCAAGGTCTTCCTCTGCCACATTTCCTGGAGAGCAGGAGAAGCAGCAGCATCTGGAGCCTGGCAAGCTGCAGCCACATTCCCACCCAGGCAAGGCTGACCCAGTGTGCCCTGTGATAGGACAAGAGGTAATGGTAGGAGGGTGAAACACAAGATGTTCCACCTCAACATGAGGAAAAACTTCTTCACTTTGAGAGTGACAGAGCCTGGAACAGGCTGCCCAGAGAACTTGTGGAGTCTCCTGCTCTGGAGACTTTCAAGACCTGTCTGGATGCGTTCCTGTGTGGCCTGCCCTGGGTGATGCTGCTCTGGCAGGGGGGTTGGACTCGATGATCTCCAGAGGTCCCTTCCAACCCCTACTATTCTATGATTCTGCAAGCTGAGAAGTTTTTGGCTGAGCAGTCAGCTCAGTCGGGACATGCTTGAAGCTGAGAGCAGAGCAATGCTGCAACGGGCTGCTAAGCTATGGAAGAAAAGGCATTTTTCTCTGTCCTGTCAGGAGGAGACAACCAGCTGTGACTCGTGCTCCCTGCTCCCATCCCCCGGGTTCATTTTTGACACAGCAGCTATTGATAAGACCTTGAAAGAGCAGGAAGTTTCTCTGGCAGAGGCAGCTGGGCAGGCAACGTGTGGTTATACTGCTAATGAGCCTAAGTGGAGCACTTTGCTCAAAGGCATGAACAAATTTCCAAGCTTTGGCTGTATCATCAACAGCCGCCTGCTCATGGTACTCAACTCAGCACCACCACACTTCATGGTCAAAAGGACACTTCCATCAGCACCACCATCATGTTAGTTATACTACAGGCAGAGAAGAGAGAAGGCTGCCAAAGAGGAGAACAAGGGACGGGCTGATGTTCAACCAGAGCAGAATTTAAGAGGGCAGGTTGTGCTGCATGCAAAGCACTGTGATGGTCACAAGAAAAACACTTTCCCAGATCTCTCTGGGAAATGTTGACTCCTGTGACTTGCTCTCCTGCATGTCAGACCCTTCACACTCTCACAGCGGGGATTTCAGCTTGTAGAAAAAGTGCTTGAATAGGAAGGAGGTTTTCTTCAAGGTTAGAGACAGGAATGTCTCTGGAGGCTGCAAGCAAGTTGCAAGCTCAGGGAGATTCATGCTCCATCAGGCAAGAATCTGCCATAGCCACTCTACAGAACTTACACTGCAAATAGCTGCAGCTATTTAGGATCACACATTTGATGCCTTCCAGCTTGCCTGAGGTTGAGAGCCAAAGCCCTCCCCAGGCTGCCCAAATTCTCTTTCTAACCCCTAAAATATTTCATATAGGACCATTGCATTTTATACCCCTGACAGTAATCTCTTTATGGATGAAAAGTCCTTGTGAAATGCCCTTGGAAGTTCACAAGGCTTCCTGTGTTTTCATTTCTTCGACAATGGTTAATATTTCAAACAGAAAACCAAGTAATTTTGCTCAAACATGTCAATGAGAAAATCTGAGCCTCAGACACTTTTTACTGGAAAACAGAAGAAATGTGGGAAAATCTTTGAAAGAAGTGTCTAACCCTAAGAGATGTTTATGATGTAATGGTTGTCCTGCCCTCTCTGACAGTGAAGGTAAACTGAGAGGACTCGAGCCAAAGCAGGGCCCATGCAGGTGGGCAGGATCAGAAGCAAAGTGGAGCAGAAGAGGAGCTAGAGGCAGGAAGCAGCATGGGTCTGTAGGGGTGAGCCATGAGAAGGTCCTGGTGAAAGATACAGTGGAGGCAAGGAATCTTCTTAACATTTGGAACAGGATTTGCCCCTTTGAACTTTACATTTCCCTTCTGCAATTGTCTGGCTGAGGTGGTCACCTTGGCAGCCTTAAGCATCTAAAGTGATGTGATCCCATGAGAACCTAAGCTCAGATGTACACATTTTTCACTACAGAAATCCATTTAGGTAAAATAATTTCCACTCTTGGCTTTCAGGTCTTGTGTCAAGTCAAGAGAACCACCAGGTGAGATGAACTCCATCTGAGCTCCAACTTCACATGATCAACCCCCTTCTGCTTATATGCATATGCTAAATACCACATGTGTAATAGCAGCAGATAAATGCACAGTTCCTCACACAAACCCCACTGACAACTGAAAAGTGGAATAACCTGTTCTTTTCAGCTTATGGAAGCTGGGTATCTAACTAAAAAAAAAAAAAAAAGGCAATTTGGAGCTTGACTTTTGAAACTTCATTAAAATCACTGAAATTTTCAAGGCAAAGTGTTTACTCCTAAAATTCAGTTTAAATGGGTTTTAGCATGTGTGTGTACAACTGACTTCAGACAAATGACCTCTTCCATGTTTACCCCTCCAGACATACTTCCACCCTGTTTTCTGGGATTTTCTGGGATCCCTGGGAAAGGAATTTTGTTAAAAAGTTGGCAAGCTTGGCTGGACGTTCATCATCAGGGAAAGAAGAGCAAGGTAATTTTGCAAGATGAACACTCCTGTTTGCATGGAAACATCTCTGCGATCAGTAACATCAGGAAGAAGAATAGCAAACAAGACAGTTAAGCTGAGATCTCCGAAGCTGCACATACTAATCACAGAGCTTGAAAGCTGCAGGAAAATTTACGTGAGAGAAGCAAACACCACTTCTTTGTGGGCAACAATTTGATTAAACAAGCACAGTGAGACAGTTTCTCATTTGTGTTAATGGAGAAGAATCCTTTGTTCGTGTTCAGTCCCACTGATGCTCTACTCACAATGTCCTATTTAAGCTCCAGTAATTCACTGTGGAGTCTATAAGAAGAATTCACGTTCATCCTTGTTGGATGGACTCACAGCATCACTGTTAGTGAAAAAAATAAATAAATCAAGACAGCAACTGAGAAGGGCTCGGGTATGAAAAATCAGCAGAGAGAAAAATGGAAAATGAGGAGTGGTGCCTTGGGTCTGCTGAAGAAATCTTGGTGGTTGTGCCAGAGCCAGGAATTCAACCTTTGCAAACCTTTTCATGGCAATTATCTGACCCTATAAATCAGGACTCATAGAAGGTCCCTCTGGAATGTCCTTGAAGGCCAGTATGGGAGGGAAGAACCTTTAGCTGGGGTTGGATGGATCCTTGGGCATTTTAGCTCCACAAACTATTAAAGATGAGAAATGCCTCAAACACTTAACACCTGCATGTGAGCCCTTTCCCTTGGACACCCTCAAACACTATGTGAGCCCTTTCCCCGGGACACGGGTGGAACCTGCCCTGGTGCTCACTGAGAGGCCATGTGATTAAGTAATGCTGGCAAAAATCCAGTTGCTCATCACACGTGGTCCCATTCGCATCCTGGCAGCTGGGTGTCAGCAGCCTGGGTTTTGTGAAGGGTCACCCCTGTGTGACAGCACCTTGCACTGGTTTTAGGTGCTGCTGTGGGGTGGTCTCAGGACTTGTCTCCCCACACTGGTCTCCACATACGTGAGGCTGAGGGGCCTCATGGCAGGGGACGGGTCCTTGTGTGGATGCTTTTCCCTCTAGAAGTACATGGTTTGGAGCCCAGATGTGGTCCAAGAGGTGCTTTTGAAGCATCAATCCAAAGCTGAAGGAAACTCGTATTCTTCAAAATACCTTCTTAGTTGCCAATGGCTCATTACTGAGCATCCTCACTGTCATTCCAGAGTCCCTGACTGCGTGACTGCAAAGGAAGTTACGCACAAAAACTCCAAGACCTGAACCAGTGTTAGAAGCTGCTTTCTGTTTTGCCCAGCAGATGTTTATTGCTATTGCAATGCTGCCTAACTACCTAATTGTGTTGATCAACACCCTTCCTCCCAAACCCGAGAAAGCAACGGGAACAATTTGCTGCACTAGATTTCCCCCGGCAGCAAGAGCTGCGTTTTGGTACCTGGAGAAAGCCAGACCCCAAAGGAGGGATTTCCACCTGAAACAGCAGCTGACGATTCGAGAATATTTGGGCAGACAGTGCCACCAAAAGGAAATGTGATAAACTGCCCAGCCTAAAATTGCCTTCTGCCAGGGCTTTTCGAGCAGTTACCATGACTACCCTTCTTCACAGCCCTCTGCCTTCTTTCCCAATCAGCTCCTCTGACTTTGGTGCTTCTGACTCTTATCAGAACCACCCTCAGCCCTCCCGAGTTGAGAAATTAATATTTTAGTCGTTCAGCTAAGGGAGAGTGTCTTTTTTTAGCCTAGCAGCTAAAAGTTTTTCCAGCCCTATGCAGCACAATCATATAAAACTGCTTGAATAATAAATTGCAACACATGGAGAAATCTTATTCTGTAGGTAACATATTCCCCTGTAGCCTGCAAACCAACACTTCATTTGCTTGTGCTTAACTGGAATACTTTTCTCATTTTGTTTCAAAGCAGGCACTACCATAGAGAAGATAAAAATTAATATTAGAGTTTACCTGGATCTTTAAAGTACCCATTGCCAGAGCTGACTTTGCTCTGGGATGAAGCTCAGAGGCTGAGCCTGGTCTCAGTCCATGGCCTGACTGGCCAAAGCTGCTGGAGCATCCCAGTCCCATTGCAGATAAGACCCTGATCTGCCAGACAGGAACAAGTAGTTTCACATCTGGGGGAGCTTTACATCGGGCTGATATTACAACAAATTGCTCTTAAATTAACAAGAAGCCAAGATGAGTGTCTCCATTTCTAGGAGATGGTTTAAAATGCTTCTCTGAGGCTGCCGGGGTGGCTGCAGAGGGTGCTGTTAACCTGTGTACACCAGCACAAACAGGATTCCATTGAGAAGGACAGGCCCTGAACAGTAATTGAAGATTTTTACCATTAGGATGTCAATTCAGGCTCTGCACAGACCTGTCTGCCACAATCCCACCTGAAGACTTCAATCGAATATGCCAGAGAAAGGACAGGTCCTGCTGGCACATCCCATCCCAAGGCTGCCTTGAGTTTGTATCTTGGATAAAACCTTGTCCTCTGTATAGCAGGATCTTGCAGCTCCCTGATGGGTCTCAGCACACCCTGGGTGCCCCCAGACCAGTGTGCTTGAGGGGGACAAAGCCAGCAAAGGGGGTTTGGTGATACCAAGCTAATTGCTTGGAGCAGAGCAGAAAGGATCAATGAGCTCCCCAAGAGCTGTGTTTTCCTTGCTGGCAGGGGGAGGATGGATATCCATATTTCTTTTTAATCTGATGATGAGGAAGCCATGGCTTGGGCTCCTTGCACTGCTGAAGTATAAAAATAGTCCTTTTTCACCATCCTAAGGATCCTTGTCCCTTCCCAACGTTTGAATTTCATAACCAGTGGCAACACCAGTTGTTATTTATTTTACCAGTCTGGAGATGTCCCCTTTGTTCCTGGGGAACAGGCAGGGCACAGTTGGGCTGTGTCAGTCCTGTCCTCAGAGCTTTCCCCACAGCATCTCATCTCAGAAGGGAGTAAAAATTATTTCACTCCTTTGGTATGATTCAAAAACTTCACTTTTCTGTTTCCAAAAGCATCTTCTTCCCTCAGTAATGATAAAAGCAGGTTGTGCTCCCACTACCAGACTCTGCCTTCTCCCCTTTCCTTTGCTTTTCCCTAATTCAGAGGAGGCCACTGCCAGACTGGGAGCATGTGGCAGGTTTCTGTGCAGTGGTGCTTGCAGGGGGCACCGGGGCAGGAGAGGGATGAGGACACAGAGGTGGGTGACAGTCAAGAGCGTGGGCCATGAGCCCTCTCCAGCCACCCAACCTCCTGAAGGAGCTTTCACAACACCCAGCAGCCAAGATCATTTTATCATGATGGCTTTTAAATCCCTTTCACTTCAGCATTAAATGCATATGCCTTGCTCATCATCAGCTATGCAATGGTTTAAAAAGCTGGCTTCTTCCCTTAAAAATCCTGCCATGGTTTTGCTCCTGGGTTTCCTCTGATCCTGCCTCTCTAGAGAAGGTGACTGCAGCTCTCCTCTGCCTCCGCTCGGACACAGACCACCTCGAGGACTGTGAGTTCAGCATTTGGCTCGCCAACTATGCAATTATTTTCTGGTCAGTGACTACACACTGGTGCCAGTTAGCAGATGCAGCCGACAGACTGGTCTGATCGGGCCAAGGGTGGCAAGTGTCCTTTCCAGTTGAGACTGCAACATTTTTACATACAGAATATTGTTACCTTCTCAGTTTTGGTTTTTGTTTGTTTGTTACCTATGGCTTTTCTGCCTATCAATAGCAGGAAGGGGAATGTCAGAAGAGTCAAGCCAAAGCTGATTATTATTTTTGCTGCTGCTGTGTGAGGATGGGAGCAGCAATAGACCCTGGGGAGGGAGAATCCTCTGAAGGTCAGGCTGGGGCTGTTCAGGGAGGGGACAGAAAGCTCCTGTTTCCAGCCTCACCACCCCTCAGACAGGGCACGTGGTACCCAGCCCATCCAGCCCTTCCTCTCACTCCACTGTCATTTCAATTGTAAAAAGGCAAAGAGAAAGACAAGAGAGAGAAAAACCCTCCCACCAAAGGGCTTACAGACAACATCAGAAGACCAGTTCCCAAATTATCCCAAGATCACCCCACTCCATCCACTACTGCTGCTCAGTGAAAAAACAGTGAAAAAAAACAATATAAAAGAAACTAGTCCAGAACTGCTGTGCACAAAGGCAAACAGAAATTCTCAGCTTGTTACATTACCCAATAGCTGCTTTCTGCAGTACAGTGCTTTCTTTAGTCTGTGTCACCCAAACCTGCACCTGAAGGCACCATGGCTGGACTTGCTTGGACTTCATCCCCATCCCTCCTCAGGTATCCCAGCTCTATCAGCAGAGCTGCCCCAGCACTGAAGGTCTAGAAGAGCCTGGAGGGAAACAGTTGCAGCAGGTGTTAGCTGCTAGCCCCCAAAGTCTCCCAGTTAGTGCAATTAGTGCAATTAGCAGCATTAGTGCCGTTAGCACAACCACATGCTGGGGCCAGCCACCTGCTGCTCCCTGCCAGCTCACCTCCAGCATGGACCTGTTGCCAGGCTCCCTGCCTGGGTTGTCTTCTTTCCTTTTGCTTGTATGTGTTTTGATGTTTGATTAAACTTCAAAGTTCCTTGATGGTCCAGAAGCATCCTCATCTCTGTCTCTTCTTTCCCCCATGAGACAGTAGCATTGATTGCTGAAAAAAGAAAAGAAAAGAAACATTTGTGTTTTTCTACCCAACTATTTCCTTACTGGTGATTCAAGAGTGCTATGATTTCCCTTCAGCTCCTCCAGAGTTTCCAGTAGTTCCTTCTCCTGTCCATTTTCTGTGATAACTCATTCTGAGAAACATCTGCACCCCATTAGGAGCAGCTTTGGGTACATAAAAGCTGAATACAAAGGGTAAAAAAAAATGTTTGATGGCCGAGTCACACTCTCATCCAGGAAGCAATCTGGCAATCGTCACAGGGTCCCTGGGGTAGCCAAGCTGAAAAACAGGCTCGACCCTTCTTTCTAGCACATTGCTGAAGCTACTTAACTCTGTTAAAATACTAGTGCTGCTATGAGTCACACCTAGAGCACAAAGAAGCCGATGTCTTCTGCATCACCTTGTGATGTCAGCTTCCTTTTTAGCAAAACTTCCTCAGTATGGTGCTGTCCAAAGTGTCACCTCCCAGAGAGGGGCTTTGTACCCCACATCTGGCTGCTACAGGCATTGGCTTCCCTTGATGTTGTCTCAAAAGCCAGAACAAGTTGATGCTAGAAATCTGACTCATTGTCAAGGGGCTTCAGGTTGATCTGCTTTGGGTAAATTGGGGGGTATTTGGCAAATAACCCATCAGACAGCAGCGACTTGCCAGCTCTGCCTCGTGGTTTATCTTGGCCATATATATCTGAAGTCATCACAGTGCTTTTCTGGGACTGCAAGCTCAGTGTGGGACTGGTGGAACACATGTCCATTGGACTCAGGAGTCCTGAGATCTCTCTGAGTCAGTCACCTTACACCCCAGCTGCCTGCTGGGATGGTTTAAACATGTCCTTTGCCATCTTTTCTCAGGAAATCCAGAGCGAACCTCACTTTTGGTGGGCTTCAGGATTTTTGTGCTACCTCCCGATGCCCCATGGTCCCTTTCTTTCCAGATGATGAGCATGGTCCCTGAGAGCTCACCTCATCTTTCTGCCAGCACATTTTCTCTTAAGGCATTTCTGATTTCTTTCTCCTTTGGGGAGCAAGCAGAGGTAAAGGTGTTTAATGGCCATGTGAACATTTATTTTTCCACTTGTAATCTTCTGTTTTGAGGCTGTTTTGACTGTGAAGCAACTTCCATACCCATTGCTGTCCACAGCAGATTTGTTGCTGGTTGCTGCAGGCCCTGGTGGGGGTGAACTCAGGTGTCCTTTTCACTGTTTCCCAGGGCTGGATGTGGGTAGCTACATTTCCCAGACACTGGGGCATTTCCAGCTCTTCCTGAAGAAAACTCCCAACAGTGCATGGAGATATATTTTTTTATTATTTATTTTACATACAACCTGTTGGTGTTTTGTCTGTGCCCACGATTTAACAACTTTTGGAGAGTCTGACTCTAAGGTTGAAGTCTTTGCAGACTGAGGAATGTTTCAGGCACAAAGGCTGATCCTATTTTACATCCTCATCTCCTGATTTTCGTACACAAACCCAAGATTGATGTTCCTACTTTCAAGTGAGAGTACAATCAAAGAAATCACATCCAGCCAGGCAGGGTTCAGGCATGTCTGGGGAGGGTAATAAAATAGGAAAAAAAAAAAAAAAAACAAACTGGAAAATGTTTTTCATGCTGCCTGTTGCTGCAGCTGACAGCGCATTGCTGAGGGCTGGGAGGAGATTCCTCCAAATTTAATAGCTAGGACTTAGATGGATAACAAGAGATAAATCAAAACAGTCACAGACCAGAGCCAAATGGTTTGCTGTGGTGTAGAGAGAGGATCATGGTTTGGGAAGCACAGTGATTAATTTGTTTTCATAGCGTAATTGCTAATTAATCATTTGGCTAATGACACTGTATTATGAATTAGTTATAAGCAGACTTCAGCCCAATTACAAGGACGCAACTAGATCATTTAATTGAATGTTTACTCTTCCAAAAGTACTGCACAAGAGTTTGGATTTTTTTAGCAGCTAACTGGAAAATGGCATACGTTTAAAATGACTGGCTGCTAAAGATGCCTTAAATTACACCCTGTTGTAATTAGGAGGCTCACTGGTCTATCCATCGCTGAGCTTGACCTCCATGATAATGCCAGTTATTTAAGCATGTAATCATTCTTTTTCCTGAAAATATTGGTATTTTGGGATTTTTTTTTTCCCTTCATTGGATGAGGAGGCCTTAAATAAACATTCTTTGCTAGGCTGACACATGACAGCATTAACAATGAGTTGAAAATAAAATTGCACATAATATGCTGCTTAGGAGAATGTCCTCATAGTTGCTGTGGAAAATACCAGCTGTATGTAGCAGTCGAATGCTTAGCAATTGAAGTTCCCCCTTGGGGGTACATCTGCCAGATATAAATATTAATGAAAGGGAATTGTGACAGAAAGATTATGTTTCATTAATCATTATTATTATCCAGCATCAGGTGCTAACAGGGCAGCTGCTTGGAGTGAGACGCCGTCACCTTGTCCTAACGCACACATTCGTGAGGATGCCGTTAGAAAACGAGGTCTTCAAAGGAAGCAATAAGCACATGGCTGCAAAACAAGATGTGTTTAGGGAGAAAATCCAAAGCTCAGTGGCTGTGGGTGTGTGCTGGGTCCCCAGGAGGACAGGGTGGGACAGCAGAGGACATGGAGCACATCCCCTGGTTTCAGCAAACGGCACCTTACGTTGTTGGGGTGATTCCCTGTGTCTTCCCCTGTGCAGATGGACTCACGTTCACCCCACACTGACAGCAGCTCTGCTGTCTAGGGAAAATTCAGAGAAACCAGGAAAAACTGCAACTCCCATGTCCCAGTGGGATGTAGAAGATTTCCCAAACTCCCATCTGAAATGTTGTTCAAGCACTCTGCAGCTGTCAGACCCCCATTGTTCAGGTTTGATCGTGTTGGGGTTTTTTGATATCTCAGCCATTGCAAAGCTTGAAGTGGGAAAGAGGCCACCTCATCCTCTCTTCTGCTCCTCAATTCCCAGCCAGGTTGCTGTCCATTTTCACAGCCTTCTCTTCATCCAGGCAAGCTTAATTCCTCACTCTCCACCACACTTCCTTCTCATTGCCTGCGTTGCCAGGTTCCTTCAGCTCTTGCTCCAGTAAGAATTTCCAGTTTAGCTGCTTGCATCTGATAATTTTGCTCCATACTAACCCTTCCGGAGCATGCTTGTTCCTTGGTGCAATTACAACAGAAACAGTTTTGTGCCACCTCTAGTCTTTGGTCTTATTTTTTTTCCTCAGCTAATCACACAAGTGGGTGCCCCAGTTTCCCCCCAGACCACAGGCAATCACCAGGCAGGTCACCGTGCCCCGTGCAATAACTGATGCCCAAGAACACCATGTACAGGAGGTTGGTGCTCAGGGAAGCAGAAATGCAGTCATTCCCCTACACAAGGTATAGATTTCAAACCTTTAGCTTGGAGCAGTCCTACAGCTCAGGTGATCCTGTTGTAAGGCTCTCCTGGAGAATTAATTTCTCCATTCATATTTACCAGTAGCAGAAACTAGCCCAAGGACACCAGCTTTGATAAAAGGCTGCTAAATAAAATACATAGCACATGCATTTTTCCATGTGTAAGACCCTAATGATTGCTGCAGACATCAAAATAAAAGAGTGCAGAGCTTGTTTCAGGTGCTAGCATTCCTGCCTGGCCCATACCTGCAAATCTCATCGGCTTGTGTCCCTGGGAAAAACAAAAGTGCACCCAGCAGCCTGGGAGCCTGAGGGAGTTAATGAGAGCTGGTAGCACTGGGGTAGGGACAGATAGATTTATGGAGGATTAGGTAGGTCAGTGGGGTGTTTCCTTTTTTTGTCATCTGTTCCCACCTGTACCATTAACAGAGAAAGGATTACACACGGGTCCAGCCTCTGCCTGCATCCCAGCCCAGCTTTTCTATTCGTGTTTTGGAGAAACTTCTTTGGTGTGAGGGTGTGGGAGCCTGTGCCAGGCTACCCAGAGAGGTTGTGGAGTCTCCTGCTCTGGAGAGATTCCAAACCCACTTGGACCCTGCGCTGCTGGGCCACCTGCTCTGGGTGACCCTGCTGGATGGAGCAGGGGGGTGGCACCAGAGCATCTCCAGAGGTCCCTTCCAACCCCTCTCATTCTGGGATTCTGTGACTGGGAGACAGTTCCTCTAGCCAGATACCTCACCTGGGTTCCACACACATTCAATCTGGTAAGAATTAAGATATAGCTCTAGATAGATATAGATATAGATATATGTCTATGTGTCAAGATAGACTGACTAATCAAATCTGTCTGAGGGGAGCATATCTGCTTCCCCTTCTGATGCACCAGTTTCCATGTGGATCACTGAAGCTTGCATCCCTTGCTTCTTCATTCCTTCTTCCTCAGCACAGGGAAGACATGGAGCCATTAGAGCAGGTCCAGATGAGGCCACAAAAATGATCTGAGGGCTGGAATCCTTCTGCTGTGAGGACAGACTGAGAGAGTTGGTGTTGTTCAGCCTGGAGAATAAAAGTCTCTGGGGAGACAGGACAAGGAGTGAAGATTTTAAATTAAAAGAGGGAAAATTTAGACTAGATCTAGGGAAGACATTTTTTATGCTGAGGGGCGTGAGACCCTGGTCCAGCTTGCCCAGAGAGGTGGTTGATGCCCCATCCCTGGCACCGTCCCAGGTGAGGTTGGCTGGGGCTCTGTGCTCCCTGCTCTAGTTGCAGATGTCCCTGCTCCCTGCAGGGGTGTTGGGCTAGATGAGCTTTGAAGGTCCCTTCCCTCCCAAACCAGTCTATGATTCTTTGTGTTTCTATTCCTGCTGCTGATTTGCATACAGCACAGCCCTCGGGCACTACCTTCAACCTATCCCTGTTCAGCAAAACGTGGTTCCTAATGTCATAACATGGTTCCTAATTGCACTGGCAACACAAAGCTGCCTGGATGAGACTGTCCCAGCAGGAGGGCTGTGGTGGCTCCCCCATCAGCGGGCTTACCAGTGATAAGTGAGTGCTGGTGTTTGTATGGGAGATGTATTTTCAAGGTATTCTCTAATCACTCACTGCAAATACAGTTCTGAATGGGAGCCAAGTTATTTCATATTAATGAATCACTTCCTCCCTGTCACGACGTTGGGAAGAGACCTGTTTAAGCATCTTTGTTTGATGCTGGGTTCTGCTCCTCTGTGATAAGTGCTACTTGCCAAAAGCTTCGCTTCTAACGGAGTTCAAAGTGAAGTTATTAAGTCGTATACGTTGACGCAGTCAGGATTTGGGAGAAGGAGAGCTTAGCTAATCATGGTCCTTGGGGCAGGATGCACATCACTACAGATAAATGCTGGTGAGCTCATTTGCTCCCTGAAACGGTGTTTGGTGGAGTTCAGGTTTATAGAGAGGGAGCATTGCTGCCTGCTGGTCTGCTTCATCTGGGGCGACTTGCCAAGGCTGAGGGAGCTTTCTTATTGATTTTAGGATGGTTTGGGTCTAAATCTTAAGGCCTGGAGTACTTTACTGAAGAAGACCTCTTGTACCTGATCTCAGAGACAAATTCCATGCCCTGCAATGTCTGTGCAAACCTTTTTGTCAGCTTTGAAGTAGGTTTTTCCCTAGGGCTGCTCCAACTAACAAACACTGTGACCAAGTCCTTTTCCCTCATTTCTTAATGAAATCTAACATCAGCTCTTGAGAAAGAAGAGCCTGCATTATAAGAAACCCCCAAAGACAGTGATGGTCATCACCACTTTTGTTATTACAAGGCTTATTTTGCTCCGGTTTATTTGATTTGTTTTATGAATTAAGTTTCTGAGTTCATGAGATTAAAAGCTTAAATGGGATCAATGGAGACAACACAGCATGCATCAAAGTAATTGCAGATTGTTTTTCAGACTCCAGAGGACCACTAGTAGTGGAGAAATAAGGGTTTAGAGTCATAATTATGGATTTTTCAAATAGAGAGATGAAAGGAAATACATTATCAGTACAGGAGGCTGAACTGATCTAGTTTGTTTTTTCCTGCTGACTTGGAGCTCTCTTGGGGTAAAGGTACATGGTGTCCTCTCTAAGGTAAGAATCTGATCCACAGAGCAGCTTGAGAAAAATCATTTGCTGCCTGTGTACAGGATGTTAACTATGTGGAAAAGTAATAAAGCAGCATAAGAAACACAGACGCTTCCAGCTCTGCCCTCCATCCTTTTTACCTCTGAGCAAGACTGTATGGAAAATATATTAAAATCATGAGGTTTCTTCAGTTCCAACTTCCAGATGGCAACATATGATATGATATTTGCTGGCTTTTGATTAAAATTAGGCTTTTCTGATCCAGAAGGGTAAAGCTTGCAATATTCTCATCTCCCAGATCCTTGAATTCTGATGTTCGTTGTTCCCATAAATTATCAAGCACAGCCAATAGAAAGCAGCTAATTTCTATCTCGTGGAAGTCAGGCAGATTTGTGGATTTGATACTACGTAGTTTAAACTATTTTAATATGCCAAATTTATGGAAATGCTGAATTTAATATTCTCAGAACAAATCACACCTGCTTTTCAGGCAGAATTCCCTCCCTCCTCTGCCTAATCCCTTGAGTTTGGATAATCTCTCTGTATTTTGCATGGCTTGCTTTCAACATACCCAGGATGTAGGCCATCTTCATGCTTAAAACCAGAAGCTATTTCATGCAGCCTGACTCGGTTCATCTGGACTCTGATTTGTCTTGGTTTTAAGTAAGAAGGTGTCAGAATGACAATGAGATGCCCGTGGGGATGCAGGGACACAGAAGGCACGCCTGCTGCTCTAGTCACGTTCCCATTTCCAGCCAGGGCAGCTGTGCATGGAGTTTGGGATGAATTGTCAGCAGTTTGGCTGACTCCAGGTTTCCTGAAACAGGGAGTGATGCATCACTTCATCCCAAGCAGTCCCTGGCAGAAAGACCAGGATCTAAGCTGCTGTCCTTTGGTGGGTCCCAGCATCCAGCCAAAAAGCCTTCTTACACTTAACACTTTACACTTTACACTTAAGTGTAGTGTGGGCTAAAATTGTTTCCCAAATAACAGGTTGCACAGAGAAGTGTGGATGCCCTTTCCTTGGCATTATTCAAGGCCAGGTTGGATGGGGCTTTGAGCAACCTGGTCTAGTGGGAGGTGTCCCAGTCCATGATGGGGGAATTGGAACTGGATGATCTTTAAGGTCCCTTCCAACCCAAACCATTCTGTGATTCTAAATCATCATGTACCTTACATGGCCATAGCCTTCCTGGTCTCTGTGTCATGCTTACCCACATGGAAAACTGGTCTAACTATGGAGGTGTGAAATAACTAAATATGATGCATTTTTGCTTCTTTGATCACTAAAAGAAAATAGGTTAATACCAATGTATATATAATCATCAGAGAAGCACTCCAAGATTAACAAACTGGTTGGAGTAAACACATCTATTTAGAATAGAAAGTGTCTAAACAAGTAGCAGGAATGGGAAAGAGCCGTGTTCCATCAACCTGTGTGGTGTCTCAAAGAGGTGACATAGTTGGCAGTGAGGAGAGTATGCTGCAAGATTTCACAATTGTAAAGAAAACACAGAGATGACTTTTTCTTTTTTTTTTCCTGGTCAGATCCTTAACTTGTGTAAATGGGTCAAGATTCACCAAAGCCAAGTTGTTCCTGGATGCTGTTGCCCAGTTTTCCAGTGTCAAAACTCATGTTTTATAGAAGCTCATAGTTGCACATATTAAAGTAATCAGGAGTATTTTCATTACTGACTGTGCAAGTGAAATGAAGACAGACGTAATGGAAATGTGTTCAAAATTTTTTGTTGACAAAGAATTTAAATACAAATGTTTTTTTCCTCCTGTGTATGACTGTTGTGCAGAGTAACCAGGTCTAACAGATGCCATTAATACAATGGAAGGATTGTAGTGGAGGAGAGAGGAAATGTATTTCCCAATCCCTACTGGAAATTATGTCTCTGCTTAATTCCTCCAAGCAGCTTAGATTTAAATAATTCTTTTTTTCCCATTGGCCATTTCCCAAAGCTGCACATCCCTCAAGTGAGCACCTTTGGGATTAGCCCCAGAAAAATAAATTTCTCTTCCTCACCCTCCTCTTTTGGGATGTGTTCTAGAGCAAGTTTGTCTGGATTCCCTCAGATCAGTCATTTCCCTCTTTGCTGCTTTCTGCTGCCATTACACAGTCTGGGTTATCTATCACTTGGTGTTTTGTTTGAGGGGAGGAGGATTTTTACTCCATATTCATGCAGATTTTCATGTTCTCATAGGTTTCAAGAGCTTCTCCTTTGTGCCTGCCTTGTTCTCAGCACACCAAGCAGCTAGCACAGAGATTCCACATATCTGGTTTTCCTCCTTGTCCTCCCTCTTCGTTCTCCAAACTTTCCATCGTGGTGAAGGACCTGTCCCGTAGAGCTGGGACAGTGCAGAGCTCTCCCTCTGTCCTGTAGTAAGGAAAGTACTGGTTCAGACCTGGCAACCCACTGGGGAAGGAGACTGTGGACAGGCAGTGCTCAGAGGTACTGTCTCTTAGAAGCTGATGGGCTGGTGGCTCTTCACTGATCATAGAAGAAAGTGACCTCTTGTCTGACTCCAAATTTGGTGGGATGGTCTGAAAAAAAAACAGTCACAGGACCAAGGCCTCAAATTAATGAAAAAGTGGGGATGACACATTGGAAATTGTGCTGACTTTGGGGACACTGCAGTCCCCCGCAGCTCTCATCCAGAGTGAACAGTGTCCCCACACAGCAGGAGCCTGGGGCCCACAGGGTTGTTTAAAGGGACAAGGGCCATGCCAGTGCTGCCTCAAGTATCTCCTCCTTGCAGGCAGCTCTACTCCTGCATTGTTTGCAGAACACAATTCATTATTTTGTACTTAAAGGACTAATGTCAGGGAACAGAATGGTGTGAGATGTGCCCACCTCTCCTCCTCCCTTTCCACCCCTTTCAGAAACATTAAAGGTGAGTTTCACCTCACCTAATTTGCAGATATTTAATGCAGTTTAACCACATAGACTTCGAAACAGTCTGTGCAGGATGACATGAGGCAGCTCACATGACAGAGGCAGCCAACATGCCTCGCTCAGACAGGGAGGGGACATCCCACCTCACACCCCTGAGGGCAGCTGCAAGAGCTCCCACTCCTTCCTGGTTTATTTTTTCTTAGAGAGGGGTTGTCCCACGCATGTCTTGTCTCACCCCAAAAATATGTGTTTGTGCAAAGGCACTGCCTGCACCAGGTCTGTATCTGTTTGTGCACAACCTCAGCTAGAGGAAAGTGCAATATCACTGCTCGGGCAAAGGACATCTCCACAGCTGATTCAGCTACAGCTCTGGTGCCATCAGAAAGGTCAGCAAAGCCCCAGGGCAAGAGGGAGGCACCAAGGCTGGTGGGGTCTCTGGTGGACAGAACATTCCCTGACTGCCATCTCAGGGGGCAATTTAGCAATTACTCATGCAACTTACTGTCTCAACATCTCCTTCGTTTTCAGCTTCCCCATCGTTACCAGGCTTTCTTCCCTCTGTATTTAATCTATATGTGAGTGGCTGGCCAAGAATTTCTTCATATGTTCTGTAATATGGAAAATATCCTGTGGAGATGTCTGAACAACTCCCTTTCTCATCCTGCTTAGTGTTAACCTTGCCTTCATTGAAGTTTTCTTCTTTTTCTGCACTGATGTTCAACGCAGCTAGGGAAGGTGGGCTGAGAAAGATGTGAGACTTTCCATTGTAGGGCAGGTACACAAGATCAAGCACTGGGAATGACTGGTCAGCACAAAGCTGGAGTTTGGTATTCCAGTCTTTGGGACTGTCCCTGGTCAGCAAGATGTGCTCCAAGTCTCCTGGGCTGGCTGGTGGGGGAGTGGTTTCATCCCTTGTCTCCACATCACCTGGAAACTCCTGAGAGAAATTTGTATGTGATCAAATATGATAAAATTATGCTATTAATGGGCAAGAGCCACTGCCAAAATCAATGTCCTATGCTAATCAGCTCTGCTGCCCACCCAGGGCATGGCACATTGGCCCCTGCAAAGAGATAATGAGGCCAGTTAGAAGACTGAGGATTGTAAGGCTTTGACATTATCTTTCAGCTCTTTCTTTTTGAGTCTTGAAATGGTTTCTCATGTTGGGTTTTCAATTAAATTTAAACACCAATTTAGTCCCTATACTCTCAAGCAGTCTTCAGCAGTTCACATAGGAAAAATATGAAATTTCATGTTTTCCCTGTGTTGATGAAGAGCAGCAATAGCCAGGCTTCAGAATAATAACCCATTCTCCATGCCCTGCTACCTGATTTTTCACAAACTACTGTTTGGCACCGTATGAAACCACAGTCCACAGAGACAGTGTTCATACCTGATCTGAGGTTAAACTTACGTCAGATTTCATGAGCTGCCTTGGCAGATTCCAAGTGAAAGAAATGGGACTCCCCACAGGCTTGGGCTATTTAGGGTGATTTATGGCCTCCTGAAAATCTTGGTAGATCAGCAGTGCTTGTGAGCATTCTGGAAATGAAAGAAAATTAAAATTTGAGCAGAGCCTGAAAAAAACCAACTATAGAACCCTTTTCTCCTCCAGATATTTTCTTTTTGACTTTTCCATACGACCAAAACTGTTATGTACAATTCAGGTCCTTGAAAGAGTTCAGACTTCATGTTTCAACTCCAGTTTTATCTCTGTCTTTATTTGAAAAGCTAATTTATGGGATCACCATTATTATAAGACATCATTTAATTGGAAAAAAAAAAGGTCATCTTACTGTTATAAACACACACAAATATTTTGCTACTAGAAAAATTGTCTGCCCTTTGGCTGTGTGCTGCTCTGGTGCTATTCATTCCCAATCCATGTTGACTTTCTTCCACTTTTTTCTTATCTAAAGACCTGTCTCCAAGTTGGGTTTTTTTTGCATTTTAAGTATATCTTATGAATATCTTGTTCAAATGGGCCTGACTCTACACACTGGGTAACTTAACTGCAACCCATCTGTTCACCAGGGTAAGAAAAAGGACATTTTTATAGCTACCAAGTACCCAAGAAGCATCCAAGATGGGAAAGCCAGCGGGGAAAGCATCATCCTGTGTGTGCCTGGCTGCCTTGGTGACGGGGTTACAGGGAAGCTTCACAAAAGGGGGAACACCCCACCCAGAAACACCCCACCCACCCCCTGGATCCCTGCTGTCAGAGCTGTCCCATTCCTCCTCCCCAGTACAGTCTTGTGGAGATTCTGGGTTTACTGGGGATGCCCACAGACAGCCTGGCTTCCTTCTAAAGATGCATCATCAGCTTTTAGCCCATCAGTGAGGTAACAAACTACTGAGATAACCCCCAATAAACAGCCATCTCCTTCCTCCACTTGGTTTTTCACTGGCACAGGAGAACCTGTTGGATGGGCTCCCAAGCAAGCAACCAGCAGCCAAAGTGACACATTCAAAAAGGATCAATTTCATCAGAAATAGAATCAGATGCATGCATTTTTTTCATTTCCATACTAATAGCTGCAAAGGCAGTGATAAGTAAAAAATTCATTTTACTGTGACATAATAATGCACATCTCTCTGGTTTATAAATGCAGCAGAAAGTGCAGGAATGCCTCAGCTCTGCCTTTTAAGGCATTTTCAAAGCCATCTATTTCCATACGTTAAAACGAGAATATATCCTTTTAAATATACAGAAACAACCAAAGATTTCCTGATATTTCACACTCAGATAGTTATCATCTATTTTTCCCCATTCAGGCTTAAAAATATTTTTTTGCTAAATGACAGCTGATTTTTCTTATTGCTGCATTAACATGTATGGATTTCAGTGTTTAACTGGCAAGGGTAATAGAGTGGAGCAGCTCCTCTGGCAATACATTAAAATGCTCATAAATACCTGGGTAACAGAGAAATTCAGAATAAGATTCATTCCTGCATAGTATTTGATCTATTTACAGAAATTCCAGAGCTCTAAAGCACAGGAATGATCCTGAATGGACTATATTATTATTCATCCTATTTATTATCCTAGTTGCTGCCTGCAGTAAAAAGTGGTTTATTATAATGTGATTTCTCAACTGCATCAGTATGAGATACCAGCAGCTAATGAAGTGTGCCAGCACCCAAAACCCTGGCTTCGTTGAAATTCATTACCACAAAGATTCTGCCAAAACTAATTACTGTCAAGGCTGCTTATGCATATGTCTTAGTTTCGTTTCACAAAATGATGGAGCTAATGCTGGGACAAAGCAACATTAAAAAAACCCATCCAGTCTGCAACACAGCCCAGAACATTGCAGGAGGTTTCTCCAGTGAGTCAACATTCTGCAGGGCCAAGAGGAGACTGAGGATTTGGATACCCTTTTTTTTTTATTTAAATTGAAATATAGCATTTATGTGCAGAGGAAATAATGATTGAGTATGGGAAGAGACAGGGAGGTCTCTGCTGCCTCCAGTGCACCTTGAAACATAGAATCACAGAACCACAGAATGGTTTGGGTTGGAAACGACCTTAAAGATCATCTAGTTCCAACCCCCCTGCCATGAGCAGGGACACCTTCCAGTAGACCAGGTTCTCCTGGGCTTTGGGCATGGCAGGGCATTTGGGCCAGAGGAGGACTCAAAGACGTGGGATTTGAAGGCAGGAGAAGGCAGGGGTGAGCACCAGCCCATGGTTACTGAGGTGTCCCAGCCCCCCTGCACCCCTGGGTGCTGAGCTCCCTCCTCCAGCTCCCAGCTGCCCTCACAGTCTCCCCCAGCCGAGGTGCAGCTCATCCCTTTCCCCCCCAAATTCATACCCACACCCTGAAGACCAGACCCTCTTTCCAAGCTGCAAATGGTATTGAGCAAACCTAGTGTTCCTTTAAAGGCGCTTTCAGTGGCAAAAAGCAACAAATGCAATTTGCCAGGAAGGAAGGAAGGAAGGAAGAGAAATTTTTGAGCTCAGAGGAAGTTTATGAACCCCGAGACTGCTTGAGCAGCTTTGCTGAACAACTTCATTTACATGATGTTTGTGCATTCCTGTTTCAAAAGTCAGCCTACGCGGATCGCTCCAGATACGCCTTGCCAAAATACTTGGGACTGATCCAAGGGAATGATCTTGACTGTTGCAGGTGGGTTATGGACCCCCCGAGAGGTGCCGGAGGTGTCAGGGAGTTCACTAATTACAGCTCATTAGGGCTTGTAGGAGAAGGATGCTCTCAGCACAGTGAGGCAGGATGCTGTAGCAGGACACCCTTTCAGACACCTCCTGATGCAGTCGAGGTGAACGGGGATGTGGGGTTTTCATTTCAACCTTCTGGAGTTACATTTTGCTGCTGAGATCGGTGGGAGCAAAGCTGCCCTTTTGTGGAGCTGTTTTCTGTAACCGTTTCCCTGCGACTTCAGACCTCTGCGACTTGGCCAGTTTGTTTCAACAAAGACAACTTTTATTATCTTACTGAAAAGCCTGGATGTGCTGGTATGTTGTCCTTGCTCCACAGACATTTTCAAGCATTAGTCATGCCATAACATCTGCTTTTTATTGGTAATTACACTATCCCCATTTTAATAAGAGGTAATTCTTAAATTTCTCATAAAATATATATGACTCCAGGGAAAGAAGGTGAAAGGTTTTGCAAGCCTCTCACAGCCGCAGGACCAAAATGAGTGGAAATAAATCCTTTCTGAGCAGAACTTGTCCAGCCACTCACGACAGCGTGTCCAGGGATGCCTGTGTGACTCGCCATCCCTATTTCTCCTAATTGTTCATGCTCTGCAGAATAGACCTGCAAAGCCTGTGCACCATGGCCCTTCTGGGTGCTATTAATGTGCTCAGAAATGGGGACCTGGTCCTAAAACTGCACGTACGTGGATACCCCCTCCAGGGTGTAACTCAACTGGAATTGGCCATGAAGAGGGTTCTGCGAGATCAGGTCCGAACTGGGGAACAGTAAAAGTCTGTGGGCTGTTTCTGAGTGTTTCAGATGCTTTAGAATTGCAAATAGGTGTCCAGATTAATGGACCGTAACTTGTTTGTGTTCATACTTATGGTAGATTCGGTATAAAATGAATTGAAATCATGTGCCTGAAAAACAAGTAACATCTGCAGTGGAAGACCAATATTCAGATAAAGCACCATGAAAGAAAAAAAAACCCTTCTGGGGCTCCATTAAAAGCTTCCAGTTTCTTATTTCCCCCATCCTTCTGTAGGTAAGTGCTTCTGCGCTGCTTTGTCCATCCCAGAAATGGGCTCTGCAATTCCGTAACACATTTCCAGGGATTTTTTCCAGCAATTCTGGACAAGGCAGTGACAAATGACACTTTGGCAAGGTCATCCCCAAATCTTGGAAAACCAGGGAGTTTTTTTTCAGTGGCTCTTGCCATTTAGTGAACGCCAGCAGCCAAGCCCATATGGAGCATTGTGCACTGAGCTCATTGTTGATGCAAATGCACACAACTAGTTTTGATTAAGAACAAAATGCAGAATTAACTCAAACTGCCTTTTTTTGTTGTTGGTTGTTTGAAAAGCTTCAAGCCTCTCATTATCATCAGGCTTTCTTTTAGGGCAGGAAATTGGAATTTCCATAAAATAATGCTGAAAGGCAGAGGGCGAAGTCCAAGAACATTTATGTTCCTAATGAATGGAAGGATAAACATGCAAAACAAATTTGGGGACACTCAACTAAACATTTGGGGGCATGTTATGGCATGTGGATTGGTTAAATTACTCGGTATGTATTAAGCAGCCACACACAACAACAGTAAAAGGACAAAGCAGTGGGTTTGAGAGAGGCCTTTTTGCTTTGAATGGTAACTCAGAGCTATGGAGAGCTACGAAGATGCTGAAGGGACTGGAACATCTCTCTGCTGAGGAAAGGCTGAGAGCCCTGGGGCTGTTTAGCCTGGAGAAGAGAAGCCTGAGAGGGGAGCTGATGAATGGTTACAAATCTCTGAAGGGTGAGGGTCAAGTAGAAGGGGCCAGGCTCTTGTCAGTGTTGTCTTGTGATAGGATGAGGGGCAATGGTAGGAAGGTGAAACACATGTTCCATCTCAACATGAGGAAAAACTTCATTGTGAGAGTGAGAGAGCCTGGAACAGGCTGCCCAGAGAGCTTGTTGGGATCTCCTTCTCTGGAAACTTTCAAGCCCTGCCTGTATCTGTTCCTGTGTGGCCTGCCCTGGGTGTTCCTGCTCTGGCAGGGGGTTGGACTCGATGATCTCCAGAGGTCTCTTCCAACCTCACCATTCTATGATTCTATCCAGGATCTGATTGTTGCCTTCAATAGCCACAGAGGGTTTGTGATTGCAGAGCTTTCACATGAACAAGGAGCTCGTTCCAGTGCAAAAGGTCCCACAGCAGCATGTGTAGCCCTGGGGCCACTGAGGTGGGACCAAAAAGACTTTGCGGAACCTCAGGGCTGCTCTGTTGTGTTTGGAAATGCTGGTGCTTGGAGGGACTCACCAGCCTCTGAGCATGGCCAGCACACAAGTGGTCCAGCGTTTCCCACCCACGGGATGTCCTGGCTGATGGGAAAATGGTTGTGCCAAGGGAAACTGGAAAGTGGCAACAACATCCTTTGCTTTTTCAACACCCAGATGAATCTGGCTAGAGAGTCTCTTCATTTTATGGGGGTTTAATCATAGGCAGGGCTGGCACCATTCCTTACAAATAAGGGCACTTGGTATTTCCCAGTGGTGGTGGTTTTCTGGGAGTAGAGAAATAAAAGAAATGGCTTTTTTTTTTTTTTTTTTTTTTTTCCACGGGTGACATAAAAAACCTCTTTTTCAAAAACAAGCCCTCAAACTTGGCCCTGTTGGGGGTTGAGTTTTTCTTTGTCCCATTTCCGTGC
>JANHGN010009601.1:0-31143 GCA_024605025.1 Megaceryle maxima
TCAGTAGGAGGGTGGTGAGACTCTGGAACAGGTTGCCCAGAAGGGTTGTTGGATGCCCCTCCCTGGAGGTGTTCAAGGCCAGGTTGAATGAGGCCTTGAGCAACCTGGTCTAGCTGAGAGGTGTCCCTGCCCATGGCAGGGAGGTTGGGTTAGATGAGGTCCCTTCCAGCCTACGGCATGATCCTACGATTGGAGTAAGCTGAGCCCTCCTCCAGGGCTGGCAGCCTGTCTGGCCCTGGGCACAGCGGCACCACGAGCCTGTTGAACCCAGCTTCTCTCTGTGGGTATCTCAGTAGACACCTCTGGGATTTTCTGCCTCTTCAGCTGATACACGGTGTTATTTCATCAGTTACTTAATCAGAAATGGCAGCGTAAACATAGCCTTCGTGCTGCTCAATCTCTTGGAGTTGTTTCTCATTTATTCTTTCCTTCTATTGACATCAGGAATAAAAAAGGATACTCCTCTTGGACTGAAATAACATATCCCTGACAATTTCATTTCCTTCAGCTTTATTTTTCCTCCTTTAGTGTGGGCTTTGGGTCATGGTTGGGTTTTGTTTTTGCAGAAGAGAGGGTACTTAGCACACAGACTTCTGACCCTGTGGCCTCAAAAAATTGGATTTGCTGCTGCTCAGCTTACATAGTTTCAACTCCTTTCAAACAAATTGCATTGTAATTTCCAGCTAATATATTTCTTTGCCCTGGCTAATACAGATATATTGTATTGTTTTACCCAGTTGGACAGGACCTACACGGGCCTGCAGACACTTGGCGCAGAAACGGTGAGTCAGCAGATCATGGGGTGGATGTTGTACTTTGTTTTCCTTAAGGATGTTTAAAAAGAAAAAGGCAGGACTAAGTGCAGAGTCAGACCCCTTTTGGTTTCACAATTTCTGGAATGTAGATTTTGTTAAATGATTGACACCTTGTCACTATATCACAGTCATTTTTTTTCCCCCCTCTCTTTCTAGTTCAGGGGAGACTGTTTCCAGCTCTTCTTTCATAAAGCACTTAACTTAAGAGTTTTAGTTTTTAAGTCTTTATGGAGCTCCTGGTACCAAATGTCTTGATTTGCTGCAAATCTTTATGCATAAAGAATTTAAGTTAAAGGACTCACCCAAATATTCTGCTGGCATTTTGCAGTGTCTTAAGTACTTCTAAGTTTCTGGACCTGCCAAGATTCAGTATCTTCACGAAAAAGGAACTTGTAATACTTACAGAAAGCTATGATTTATTGACTTATTTATTCCTAAAGTGGTGGGTTTCTTGGTATTATTTTCCCCTTGTTGTACTGTAGCAGTGAAAGGATATTTTTATGGTGAAATTGCATTACTTCAGCTTTTTGGTCTGAGAAAACGTTAGTGTGAGATGTCTACTGTGATTAAAGAATGCTTCTGAAGAATAGATAATGTGGTGTTTCTCTAAAGCCTTATCAAAAAAAGGCAGAAAAGGGCAAGCTGCTGGTTTGTGCCTGTCCCTAAGGGGGTGTGCAGCCCTTTCCTCAGTGGGATGCTCTGTATTCTTTCCAGTGTTCCCTACAGACTGAGAGATGTGGGTTATTTTTTTACTCCTGTGGGGGTTCAATTTTGCAAGATTTTTGTCTTGGCTCATGTCTTTTGTCCCTGAAATAAATGGCTATATCACACAGAGCTGGGGGGAGAAGAGAGAGAGGTTTCTAGACGTTAGAATAAAAAAGAAAAAACCAAAACAAAAGGGCATAGTTGGTTTCACTTTATTTACCCAGCTACCAAAGATTAATGTCATCCATTCTCCTCTTTCTGGAAGGTAGTGGATGTGGAGCTACATAGGCATTCCCTTGGCGAGGAGTATCTCTTCTCCCAGTCTTCAGAGTCTGACCTTTCTGATGTTCCTACATCTTTGCCACTGCCATTGAATATCCCAGCACCAGTCAAAGCTTCTTCACCCATTAAACAGTTGCGGGACTCCAGCCCAGATGCTTCTGTGGACAAAGGTAAAGTGAACGAGCGGTGGTGACATTGAAGCTTTTGGAACTTCAGCTCTTCTGGATACCTCCTTTTACTTGCTCTTGTGCCTTAAAGGTTGCTAGTGCTACCTCCTGCTCCTTGCTCACCCCAGATGATCATTTCCTCAGTGTACTATGAAAAGTAATTCAGAAATTGTTATGGTTTCTTTAGGTTTTGGTTTGTTGGGGGTTTTTGGTGCTTTTTTGGGGGGACAGGGGTGTGTTTTTCTGGGTTTGTTTTGTTTTGTTTTTAAACCTGGAGTCATCTGAGCGGTCTCTGTTTTGCTAAACAAAGTGACTATGGAGCTTGTTGCAGCAGATGCAGTTGGAATAAAGGTTGTTAGATAGCATTCGTAATTTTATTCTTAGCAGACTCTTTTCAGAAGGTTTTTTTAGGGTTCTGAGTATTCTGGGGACTCTGTACACATTTAAGGAATGGGTCTGGTGATGTGTTTGGTTATGTGTGTCAGTGCCTAACATGAGTTGACTGTGCAGGAACAGAAGTGACTATATAACAGCAGTGTCTGTAAAAATAGAGAGTGGAAAAGACAGGGTGAGTGTTTGAGAGGTGGCATCAGCGCGTGTCACGGTCTCATTCTCACCTTCCCCTGTCCCATCAGGAAATGCAGCTCCTGTTGCACAGGGGCAGGGGCTGATGCCTTGTTATAATATAAATGGCCTGAAACAAGCTCGTGCTGGCTCCTTGGGCACACTGTTATGATTTCTAGTTTGGAGTAGGAACAACTGTGCCTCTGTTAGCATTCTGTTCTGAAATCAGCGGTGTCAGGGCTTTGCATGACAGACCTTGGTTAACTGGGCTGAGAAACAAAGGGTGTCTTTTATGGTCTGCATGTTTTACTGTGAGAAACTTCCTGGAAAATGCAATTTTATATTTCAAAATATAGTTGCATGCAACATGGCCTGATGCCTTTCTTGATTGATCCTGACACTCCTGTGTTCAAGGAACGGCTTTAAGCTGGTGTCTTGCGTGCTACGCTTTCTGCTAGGTGCCATGATGCCACTGGCAACGTTCTGGCTCAGCAAAAAGAATTTCCACTGCTTAAATGTGGTGTTTTCTTGTGGCCAAAAAAAAAAAAAAAAAGCAGAAATGCAACTGAATTTTAAATGCACGGGTTTTTTATTCAAGCAGGAAGATACACAGCACTCTTAGGTGAGCAGCATGACAGCCGACAGGAAGGAAGTAAACCTGCCTCTTTCTTACCCACTGACAGCTTCTCTCATCAGCTGCAGGTTAACTGATCTCCTTCTCCATCCAAAGAGGTGGATTCCTTAACCCAGGTCAAAAGGCAGTAGGTGGTCTCCATGTGTTCTTAGTCCAAAATGCAAGATGCTCTGTGAAGGAGATCCAGCCTTAGTCTTGTGGAGCCACGGACACTTGAAACTACCAGCAGCTTTTGGTCAATGGAAGAGGCATTCCAAGAAAATATCTCAGTGGCTGATCACCTGCCACAGCTGAACAGGCTGTGCCTGGTAACATTTTAGTCTCCGTTCAGAGACAAATCCAACAGGCTTGTGCGGGAGGAACCCCCTACCCCACTTTCTCCCCGTTCAGCGCTGCCCACCAGTTGCTTTTCCTTCCTTCCTTCCTTCGAGAGTGTGGTTGTCGTACTTAAGTTTTGCTTGTGTAGAGAAGCACAGTAAGGAATTAGATGTCTCAGCCTAAGAACTATTTCTCTTCTTTTCCCTGTTTTAATCAGGATTCCCTGGGAATGCTGAAACCGACAGACATGCCGCGTTTTATTCCCTGCCATCTTCGATAGAACGGACTCCCACCAAGTTAGCCACACAGAAAGTTGCCTTTGGCTCTCATGGAAATTCAGCTTTTCAACCCATTGCAGCTAGCTGTAAAATAGTGCCTCAAGGTCAGAGTCCAAGCCCTGCAGAGTCACCAGGAAAATCCTTCCAGCCCATCACCATGAGTTGCAAGATTGTATCAGGTGAATGTTAGTTTACTTATCCTGAGTGCTTCACCCTGGAAAACAAGAGAGTGAACCAATTGGACTTACTTTGTGTCCTTCCCCTGTTTTCCTGCCAATCTTTGAACATCAGGCAGTAGGAGACTCTAGAATAAGGATCTAAATACACTTCAAGGAAAAAAATAAAAGCAAGTGTGAAATGCTTCCCATCAGATCCAAAGCAGGATGAGAGCTGTTCTCTCCCTGTTCTTGAATGCTTTTTATTATGAAAAAGGTAGTTTTTAACTGGACTGCTACCTACAGAAAAGCCCAGGCAAGGACACATCTTCCATGTGAGGTATTTGTATGTGGGAAGAAGCCATTCTTCTCCCTCCTGCTTTCAGACAGCTGGGATGGATTAAGAAGAAAAATGTTTTTCAGATTATTGGGCAGATGATTAAGTTGTAGCCTTGTAGACTCAAATGGTTCCTCTTATACTTGCAGTATCTCCTCAGATGGAAAAGCTTTGGTCTTCCTCTTCCAGAAGTCCACCCTCTGTTGGATTAAATTGTCAGCTGACCACAGTGAGCAGTGTGATACTCTTTTGATAGCTTCCGAAACAAACACGGTCAAGGTGCCATTAGCTCATTTCACTTATAGTCCATTCCCTGCCTGGGCATGATGCCATCCACTGGATGATGTTTTACATCAGAAAGGTTCAATGTGCAGCTCACCACCTCACATGTTGTGAGGCCAAAAGATGACCTGTTACATCCCTTCATTTTCTGGTGTTCAGGGTAGAGGAGAAAGCACCAGCTCTCAGTATGGGCAACTGCTGATGCTCCACTCATAGATAATTTTTCTCAAGTGTGTCTGGTTTCTTGGGTTTTTTTTCTAATTAAATTTCAATATTGTTCCTTGACCTCCTAAAGCTGTACTCAGGCTGATTTACATTTGAACCTACGCCAAGTTCTTTCTTCTTTCTTAATAAGCTCTTCTCTTGATCTTTTCTTCCCAAGGCTTCCCAGAAAGCAGTAATTACAGGGGCCATCCTATCTTTCTTAAAATCCTTGGACTATTCTCTGTTGATCTTTGCTATTTAAATGTTTCCCTGCTAAGTATTTTTCCAGGGTTCTGCTGTCAGCATGCTGTGAAGTATCAGCCCTTTTAGATGTCAAAAGCAGTTTGTAAGACATGGGTATTTTATTGATCAGAATTTATGTTCCATTTTAATTGTCAATCACTGCCAAGAAAGCAGATTAACAGGTAGCTGAAGCTCAGTGTGCTTGCTGCTGTCTCTTTTTCTCTGATTACTTCCTTGCCTGTCCTTTTCTCTGCATTTCTCGTTTACCCCATCACACAGCTTTTTTCTACTCTAGTTTTTTTTCTCCCTCCTGGTCCTGGTACCCACAAGTTGCACATTTTGCAGTTTGCTTTCAAGGGCTTCTGCTGTAGCAAGAGCAGTGAAGAGGCAGGAGCATCTGCAGCTGTCTGGTGGCTGCTGTATCGCACGGCCTTTTTACGTGAGCCACTCAGTTC
The DNA here is from genome assembly GCA_024605025.1 of Megaceryle maxima. NCBI lineage: Eukaryota > Metazoa > Chordata > Aves > Coraciiformes > Cerylidae > Megaceryle > Megaceryle maxima. The sequence continues at coordinate 5,440 of JANHGN010009601.1, forward strand.
CTGGCTCTGAATGCCTGTGCCGTGGGCTCCACGAGGAAAAGAGAGCACCTGTGAAGGAGCTCAGCTCTCTTTCTTCATCTCCTTGGGTGGTCTGGTCTTGGCAGTGAGAATGATTTAGGTAACATCCCTCAGGATTCAAGGATGGACCAAATGGCTTCTTAAGGTCCCTTTGAACCCTGCTGGTCCTGGTGGGCAGAGAATGTCCAGAGTAGGTATGAGCCATAGTGCCTTACATGCCTTTTCCTCTCCTCCTGTCTCTTCTTTCCTTCTCCAAGTCCTGTGATCTCACTCAGGCTCGGAAATACATCCTCAAAAAACATTCCTTCTCCAAGCCATTTATAAAAGTACTACTTTTGCTGTATTTTTATGTTCTTACAACATTTACAAGATAGAAGCATTGGACTTTTTTTCTTAAGGTTCTCCAATATCGACCCCTAGTCCATCTCCGCTACCTCGTACCCCAACCTCCACTCCGGTGCACATGAAGCAAGGCTCTGCTAGTTCAGTCATTAATAATCCGTATATTATTGTGGACAAGCCTGGACAGATGGTTGGAGCAGCAGCCACAAGCACAGGTGTGTAGTGCCATCACAGAAGGCAGTGGCTTAGTCTTAGCCCTTCAAGTTTATTCTCCCTGTAAAATAATTAGTACAATAACAGGATTTCAGGTTGCAAAGATGGAAGAGTACTCATCAAAGAAAGAGGGGAGGTCCTGGTGGGTTGTACAACTGGCCTGTGTAACGTGGTTGAGGATACCTCAGACTTCAACATTACTGCCTCTAGGGAACAGCACGTGGTGGAATGCCGAGTTGGATTCTCAGATACCTCTTCAGAGAGGTCTTTGCAGGCAAAAAGGGAGGAGGAGAAGGTGATGTAGACTGTGGTGCACAGAGGTCTAGACAGAAACAGTGCACAGGTGGCTGGGTGAGAAGTGTATCAGGGATGGGGGTAAAAAGCACAGAGAGCTTGCTGTGACCGGCCAGTCAGCCTTGGGTACCAGCGTAGGGTGCTCTAGAGGTGTTAAAATTCACAGACCCAGGTCACCAGATCAGCCACGCTGGGTTTTGTTACTGCTCTCAGCTTCTAGCTGCTTTGGATTCCTCTAACTGGATTCCTTTGGTGCTTCAGTGGTGACAGAAGCCAGGGGGAGGACTGAACTGCAGGTGACGAGTGACAGGTATGGGAGTTGATTGGTAATCTTTGGGTCAGGGCTGGAGGAGAGGTCACTCGAAAGTCATTTATTTGTTGTGATTTGTGGCCAAGAACCACTGTCTATTTAAAACCACACTTATTTGTGTGTGTTTGTGCTTGCCAGCATCTCAGAAGGATGTTCAGAGCCACGTGAGCAAGTGCAGCACCCGTGTAACACACAGACTGTTTGCTGGGCATGGGTGGATAGTGCAAAAATTCTCCTCTTAATAACAGTTCCTCCTTTTACCTGAGGGAACACAGCTGTCATGTTCCTTTTAAGTTCATCACAGAGGGAATTGGTAGGGGAAATGTAGTCATAGCTGCACTCTTAGATATGTTTTGGGGCTTTCTGAGTAACACTGAAGCTGTTTCACCAATAGAGTGGGGGTTTTTTTTGGTTGGTTGGGGGTTTTCTGCCTTTTTTTCTTTCCTGTTCCTTTTTCACTTCCAGCCTGTCTGCTCTGCATATGTAATTTATTATGGTCTGGGTAAGTTTTGTGTCCTAGTAGAGATTTGTACATGGAGGGTAGGATCTGTAGATGCAGCACATGGTTTGGACATCAAGTCTTAAAGCCATTAGAGGTGCAGTTTCCAACCACATTGGTTTGTTGTAAGTACAGACTGGCCTGGAAGGAGCTGCCTGCTGCCTCTCCCTGCCCTGCATTCCTGTCACTTCCCCATATCCTGCACCAGTTGGACCAGATCAACGGCAGAGCAGAAAATTAATACCAATAAATTGGGCTTTGTTGTTAGATAGCCTCATCACCAGACCCTCTATGAGGGAGCAAGAGGGAATGTGGAACTGGCTTTTTGGCAGCAGCAGCCAGGCTCGATTGAAGGTAATGTGATACTACAAAGTCCCTGGAATGATTTTGTAACACTGCAGATCATATTCAAAGAGAAGGCTGAGATCTTTCTACTCTATGAAGCCAGCCCTCCCAAGCCCCTACTTTGAACTGTAAGTGCAGATTGTAGTACAACTGTATGAGAGACTGTGACCGTGTTTTCATGCATGTAATCCATGGCTTTGGTGTCCCTTGAACAAAGGGAACTAACAAACCAGTCCAACACCAGTAACAAAACTGCTGCTGAGCAACCAGGTGTTGTGTACACACTCTGGTGATGCAGGGTGAGTTCACTACTGAACACCCATCTGCCCCGGGGGGTCAGGAGAGCGCTGGGGCACACGCGTCCCTGTGTTAATTTTGCAAGAACAGTCTTCTGCAGACAGAGGACTTTATGTCTTCATTCCTTACTTCTCTTTCTTCCTTTACCCTGCTCTCTCTTTTCTTTCCTCTTGTCACTTCTCTCTTTGTCTCCTTCCTTTTCTGGCTTTCCTTTTCCTTCCCACTCCAGCCTCCTCTGAGCCTTCCCCCATGCCAGAGTCTGAGCCTAGTGTAGGTTCAGAGGGCTTTTGGGCAGTGGAAGATTTTGTCTGCAGCAGCAAGTTCTGACTGGCAGCTCATTTACTGTCCTCATTTCACATATTTGCACCTTTAACCAATAACCTCAGGACCCAGGAAGCTGCCTGACCATTGGCTTGCAGCAAATGGAGCTCTGGGTGGAGAGTTCTTTCTCTGGGGTGTGGATTCTGCAGGTGGAAATTGGGTAGTGGATTTGTTTTGTGTCCACACCAACCCCCACTGATGTATCTCATGGAGAATACAGAGCCAAAACAAAATGCCATGTTTCTTGTTAGGTTTCATGTGTTCACTGGCACTACTCCCCAGCCCTCTCCCAACATCTGCTTTATTTCCCAATCACAGGGAGCCCAACCGGCAAACTGGCCAGTGTTTGTCAGGCCTCTCACGGAACTGGATCTCCTGTATCAAAGACCCACGGGAGTGGTTTTGTCACCTCGGCCGTCAAGGTAACGTTCTCATTAGGTGCCTAGATTCCATTTAAAACCCATCTTCCTATTAAATAGGGCTTTTTTAGTATTACAGAAACTGCATTTTGGGCAAGTTCTTTTGGTTGTCATGTCACGGGAAGGTTTACTGTGTCTAACAGATGGAGCCATCTGAGAACACGGTGGTTACAGAAGCTGATTGTGTTGCTTCGTGCAGCTCTAATTTTACTTGCCTACACCTCCGTTAAAGGCACTGCTCTTTTGCTTTTCTGCAGGGAAAGCCAGGAAGGGTGTAGCTCTCAAAATGTCTTACCTTTCGTAAAAGCTCTTCTTAGCTGACTTTGATCTTCTCTTTGTTAGTGACAGGATGTGATTAAACCAGAGGTGCCTACCTCAAAACCTTCACTCTGTTCAGTGCTTTTTTGTACAGCAGCTGCTCCTAGCAGCCTGAAAATAGCTCATTGACTGGTTTTACAACTGCCTGCATTTGGATAAATGTTTGTGTAAACAGTGGAGTAACCAAATGTGTAAACAAACAGTGATAAACAGGGCTCATGTTGCTGATCTGCAAAGCCCAAAAGGTACGGAGCTGAACTGTCTCACATAAAATCTCTCCCACATCTTGTGCCAGGGAGGATATTTCTGTCGGGGAAGTGGCGTCAGCAAGGCTTTTTCTGAAAGCAGCTGGTGGGTGTGCAGCTGAAAACAGAAGCGTTTCCCCATTTCCAAGTCACAAGAATACTAATGCAGGATATGGTGGTGGGGAAAGCTCTCCAGTCAGCCTGCAGAGAGCAAATCACTTTCCATTTGGAACTGAAATTCTTCCTATGGCTGTTAGGGGAAAAGTGTTGAAGAATTGCTGTCTGAAGCAATTACTTTGGAGTAGTGATTTTAAGTGTCAGGTGTGCAGCTGGCTGTTCAGCTTTGAAGAGCCTGTCTGCTTAGATGAATTTCACCTAATTGTGTTGAAAACTATTCATTAGCCTTTATTTTTCACTGGTTGGGGACAGTTCTTTCTGAAAGGTTTTCAGTGAGTCAGAGTAGGCACGTGTCATTAGTTACACTTGAAGTCTGTATTTCCACGGAAAAGTTAAACATGGAAGATATTTTACATCTATATGTGTGTGTATGTATATATATATATATAAATATAGCTTTCTAAACAGAATCGCATCTCCTGGCTGGTGGAAAAGCTGTAATTTTTTTGTTTCCTTAAAGAGGAGGAGAGGCTGAGTCTGATAGTTCGGTGTCATGTTGCAGGTTGTACTTAACACACCACTTTTCATCTCTTCACCATGTGCTCTGCCTATTTTTGTAATGACTTAAGGCTGTGTTTCAGCCACTTCAAAGCAACCGATGCTCAGGCTGCTGTTGAGAGGACTGGTTATGCTTCTAGCCTTGTCTTCACACCTCCCCCTGTTTGCTACCACTCATGCAGCAGTGTGGTGAACCAAAGCAGGCAACCATTCTGCTTGAAAACTGATCTGTGTCAGTACAAGGAAGATGGCAGGAGTATTAGGGTAGGGTCTGAGGGTTCACTTGCTGGTCATGATCCAGCCCAAGGATGGGTTAGGTGGTTGCAAAACCGTGGCTTGGAGTTCACGTTGATTGTAAAACAATGCAATTATTTTACTTCAAACAGAATTGTAACAAACTCACTCAAATGCATTTGACTACCAGCCTCAGATCCAGAAATGCCAGGTGCAAGATTTTGGAGGTGTGGAAATGGTTGAGGTTTTTTTTACTCCATTTAGTTCCATACCCTTACTGTCTCTGTCAAATGATGAGCTCTGCCTGGAAGAACTGTGTGCCACCACATCTTTCTGGTTACAGGGAAAAAATTTATCTGAGAGAATTTTGCTTACAGACAAATTAAGCTGCTTTTTTTTTTTCCCCATAACTTGTTTCTGCTTAGATTGTCTTCTCTAAGCTTGTGTATAGAGTCACAGGATGGTTGAGGTTGGTAGGGACCTCTGGAGATCATCCAGTCCAACTACCTGTTCAAAGGGGTATCACTGGGTATGATATGGTAAGAAACAATTACTGCTGTTGGGGACGTCACTTTCCAAATAAAATTTCCTTTGTAAGTTGTATTAAGTCTGTTACACTCCTTTCATTTAACTGTTGACTGATTTTTGGATAGGCCTTAATTTGCACAGGTAATTTGGCTTGCCCAGGTAATTTGGCTTGCCCAGATGGTCCTTTATTAGCAGTCACTTGTTTTATTTCTTGTATTGGACCTTTCACTGATGTATTTATTTATTTATTTTGGTGTGATTGTGTCCTCCCTTCCTGTTTGCAGCAGGAGGATTCTCTGTTTGCCACCATGCCACCTCTTTGTCCCATTGGGAGTCACTCCAAGGTGCAAAGCCCCAAATCTGTCACCGGTGGACTTGGAGCATTTACAAAGGTATTCCTCTTGGCTTTTGTGCTGGGATGAGGAGCCCAATAGTGCCATTTCATGCTGACTTCTGCTACAAACCATGGAACTTCCAGTACACATAAAACTATTACTGAAACCAGTGTGCCTTGCTGCCAAGAGTGCTCTGGCACCTCTCAAAAATATATCTTGTTTGCTTTTCTTTCCCTGTGGCTCTGCTGTATCTATGATCTTTCTTTTTGTCTTCTCTTTCATATTTTTTTTTTCCTTCTTTGAATCACTGTTGTACTGAGGCTGATATTTAAAAGCTATTTTTAAAAGGATACAGTAAAATTAAACTGCAGTAGATCTGTCAGGAGCTTCTTAAAAACCAATATAGTGATTTCTGAATCTCAGATGCTGCTGCTTCTGAGTGCGTCTCCTTCATTGTTACCATCTGGCATTTAAAGTTGTTTCTGGCAGTGTTAGGTGATCCCAGTAAAAGGCAGAAGAATGCTTCCTACCAGTTACTACAGCAGTCTCATGGAAAAAAAAAAAAAAACCCAGCCTTTCTTCAGTTGCTTCTCTTAGATTAGATTTAGGGCCTGTCCCAGAGAAACATAAACCAAATACACAAGAAAATAATGTCAGCTATAATCATTTACATTAATCATGTCAGTTGAAATGTTGCAAGATAGAAAAAAACCAACCCAAAACCTGATGTTTAGAACATGTTCTGAGCAGGAAGATGCTTAGCAGTTTGAAACCTTAGTGTTGTGGCTCCATGCTGACATGCAAGGCCTGAAGAAGTCAAGTCTGGCCAAGTCCATTGTTAGTATGACTTATAGTATGACTAATAATTTCTGTGATTCTGTAATTTCCATGAGCATCCCTCACATCTAGAATGCTCTGTAAATACAGACACCCCACCCTCCCAACACTCGTGTGTTGGCAGAAGCCCTCATCTTGGAGCTGAGTTAGCGTTCACCTGGTGGCAAGAACCACATCTGAGTTTAGTGACTGGTGCCAGCCCTTTCCTGCAGACAGTCTGTTCCAGGAATGATCTCTAGTGATCTGAGGTGCTATCATTATTATTTCTTCCTATTTAAAAGGTGATAATAAAGCAGGAGCCGGGAGAGCTGCCCCAGCAACCCCAACTACCAGCAGCAGGGACAACCACGCAGGCCTCTGTGCAGCAGTATGTCACCGTAAAGGGGAGCCACATGTTAGCCTTGTCACCACAGAAGCCGGTCGTGAGCACAGGCGAGGGGACTGTGCAGTCTAAGGTATGAGGCTTTGGGGCATCTTTGGTGTGGTGTAACCTCTCTGTCTGGTGGTTTTCTTGCAAGGCTTTGTGATTCTCTCAGCGGCGTGGGGTTGGTTCCGTCTCGACCTAGGTAGCAGCACCACAGTTAGCTGGTCTCCCCGTGTGCATGGAAAAGCTTCCCTGTCCCCCCCGAGGAGGGAGTGGGGTGAGCAGGCACTACTGCATTTCATTGTGTACAAGAAACAGCTCCCACTTCTGTCTAACCCATTGCAACAGTGGGGTGGAGCTGGTTTTGAACTGGAGCCTGTCAACCCAGAACGTTGGCTGCCATCATAAGCTCTTGCTGAAACTCATCCAGGTCTTTCTGTAAGAAGAGGCAAATTCTTTCCTTGGACTGCAGACCTGCAACAAAAAACAACAGGACAAAGAGGGGGTGGGTTGGAGCATGAGCATTAGTTGGAAGCAATCTTATTTGAGTCACAGCTCAGGTGTTTTATCGGAGGAGTCTCTGTCAATCCAGTGCTGCTATGAGAGGAGTGATGCAGCTTCTGACAAGGCACAATAACTGTGCCGTGACAAGGTGACGGATGTGTCAGAAGTTGTCTCTGTTCTTGTCCCTTTCCACTGTCAATAGAGTTAAATCATGTGCCAAGCACAAGATACTATATACAAAGCCTTCACTTTTTGCATAAGTATCTTTATTAATTATTAAGTACATGTTTACAAGAAATCTGGAGAGGGACTTTTTACAAGAGCATGCAGTGATAGGAAATGGGGTAATGGCTTTAAGCTGAAAGATGGTAGATTTAGATTAGATCTAAGGAAGAAATTCTTTACTGTGAGGCTGGTGAGACACTGGAACAGGTTGCCCAGAGAAGCTGTGGATGTCCCCCATCTGTGGAGGTGTTGAAGGCCAGGCTGGATGGGGCTCTGAGCAACCTGCTCTAGTGGGAGGTGTCCCTGCCCATGGCAGGGGGGTTGGAACTGGATGAGCTTTAGGGTCTTTATTTTGCCTCTGCAAACTTGTTTTTCCCTGCAGTTGTCAACACACAAAATCGAAGCATGTTGTGGATTCTGCTTTGAGGCTGTAGTTTTCCCAGGGAGTCTGTTCCCATGAATGTGTTGAAACTAAATTTCTGGATTGCTGTGCTTTGCCAAGGCAAGCTTTATCTTCAGCTGGAATTAAGGCATTGCTTATGTATCAGAAAAAAAAATGGAAGTGCCCTGTAATTTGAATATATTTAATCTTTTGTGGGTGCTTTGAAATCCCAATTGTGTTTTAACAGTTCATCTTTTTACCAGGCATTGGCCTCTTGCCAATTTAATTTCGTTTCTGAACGAATTGCTTTTATACACGATTAGACATGTATAAAGTATCCTGAAATGTCTAGAGATGGAGGTAGCATGCCAGTGAGAATTCTCATCATTGCTCTTGCCAGCAGGACATCATCCAATACTTATTTGTTGCAGGTTGTTGGCGTTCCAGTTGGTTCTGCTTTACAGTCGACAGTGAAACAAGCAGTGGCTATAAGTGGTGGCCAGATACTTGTGGCAAAATCTAGCTCTTCGGTAGCAAAGGCTGTTGGTCCGAAGCAGGTTGTGACTCAAGGTGTAGCCAAAGCCATCGTGAGTGGAGGTGGAGGTACAATTGTTGCTCAGCCCGTGCAGACTATAACAAAGGCACAAGTTTCTTCCACGGGTGCTCAGAAAAGTACATCTCAAGGCTCAGGTAGAGTAATTTTACACCTTGTTGATAGCTCATGATGAGTAGACTTTGAGGCTTTAGAATGATTTCAACTGCAAAATAACAATGTGCGTTTGAAAAGCTTGAAAATGAGTAGAGAGGTCTGCAGGGAAACTCGGGCTGACTGAGATTAGTAACTCACTGTTAACTCCTTATCTGTGAGGGGGAAGAGGGAGCACAAGTACTTTAAAACAAGCCATGTTCTGTGAGGGGAGATCAGACAGATATGCCAGGGAATGTGCTGGAGACACAGTAGGCTTTCATGGAGCCAGGTCTCACAGTTCTGCCCATCAGTGTGGCTCTTAGAAGCTCAAGAGAGCTCCCCATGCAACCAGTGAGAGCCAAACTGTCCTTATTGCATCTTCCCTGGTGCTTACAGCTCTGGGAGTATGGGCAGAAGCAGCCCAGTGCTGCTGCACACAGCTGTACACAGCTGGCTTTAGCCCAGGGTGTTGGCTCAGCCTGTTCAGAAGGTGTCGTGCGGCCCCTGGACTGGACTAAGCCTGTTGACCCCATGGCTGTGCTGCCTTGGCCTGCAGCCATAAGTGGTACTGCACGCAAAGAGAGGAGGGTTTTTTTTCCAAGCTATTCAAAAAATGTCTGTGCATCACTGGTGGAGTTAATCTGTGGTTAGGCCAGCTAAATCTGGATTATCAAAGCCTAGCTGCGGGTCACTCCTAGTCCTTTAATCCTGTGCAGATTTTAATGCATGCTACTTTCAGCAAGCAGTAGCTTTATTTCTTTTTATTCTTTCTTTCTAGTGATGGCTACGCTGCAGTTACCAGCCACCAACCTGGCAAACTTGGCAAACTTACCACCAGGCACCAAACTGTACCTCACCACCAACAGCAAGAATCCTTCTGGGAAAGGAAAACTGCTTCTGATACCCCAAGGAGCCATACTGCGAGCCACAAATAATGCTAGTTAGTCTTGCAGGGAAATCTAATGAGTTAAATAATGTAATCACTGCATAATTAATATGTTGGGCACTTTTGCTGTAAAGCATCCTGGTACTGTAGCAGGCAGCAGTAGGATGGGGTTTCTTTGTTCACAAGAACCTAGTAGATGGTGCTTTTTATGACTGAGATTTCACTAGTACCTCCTGGTTGAGCTGAAACTGCTTTCCATGCAGTGCTCTCTGTGTATTTTTCTCGGTGCTGAAAGCAGACAGCATATTTGTCCTAAAAATTCAGAGAAGGGTTGTCTTTAACTCTTCTGTGTGATCTGTAGGAAGAGACAACTGCATTTGCCTGATGTAGAACCAAGGTGGATTTGAATGGAGTTGTGAAAGATGTCAAGAAGTAATGGAATGACACTCTGGAGAAACTAGAAACGTAGGAAACTAACTTTGCAAAGGACAAGATACTGTATCTAGGATGAGGGAAAGAAATAATCTTGAATATTGATACAAGGTTTAACCCCAAGCTGTTTAGACCAGCAGAAACACTTATTTGGTAATGGGCTTGTGAATCAAACCTGCTGTGAAATACTTGGAGAATAACATTCCTAAAATAGTTCTGATGGACAGTACTTTCTTTATAATGTGCTGTTGCTGTAGGGAAAGAAACTACAGGTTTGGGACTGTGTAGCTGAAGAGTTTTGTTGTGAGCCTTCTCCAGAATACTTCTTTTGAGGCTGGCAGTTGGGAGATGGATTGGATGTAAACTTTTGTCTCCCAAGTTCTGATACTGGCAGTGAGGAAGAGATATTGTTCAGTTTAATATATAAGGCTGTAAATACCAGCAGCATAGCAACAGAGTACATCTCACTGAATAAGCAGAGTGGCTGAAGAAGTAGATTCTCTTGCTGAAGGTATTTTTGGGCTATAGAACTTGTGATGGGAGCCCCACTGCTTGAGATTTAGAGGCAGCTGAGGCAGTTCGACTTGTGACAAGGAAATAATCTCACAGGTATTGAGGAAGAGCAAATGTTTGTGTGGGTTTTTTTTATGACAGAGCCATAAATAGGTTTTTTAATCTTTGTTTCTTAATGAGAAACTGAAAAAAAAAAAAAAAAAAAAAGTCAGTGTTCAGGTTGTTCCTTCTGGAGGCAGAGCAATTGAAGTGTCACTGCAGATTCTCACTGCTTGGGATCCGTGATTTAAAACTCTTAACAAAACTACATTGGAATAGACAACAAAAGGAAAATGAGGAAGTCAGTGGGGTTCAGGGTGTTTCTAAGGCTTTTGCTGCAGATTCATAACCTGCAAAAGACAGATTAAAAGACTCTTTATCTGTTGGACAGCCTTTTCTTTTAACAGAAAATTCAAAACAGGCTGAAGTGAGTTTTGCTTCCCACTGGTCCTCCTTATTTCCATTATAATTCCTTTTGTTCATGGCATTTGCTGAGCTATGGAGAGCAGAGCAACACATCTGAACTGTGCTGTGCTGGGTACTAAAATTACTCAGCTGCAAAATGTGGTCCCAGATGTTTTACCAAGTGTTTTCAGTTACTTGTATCTACAGGGATGCTTTAGCAGCAGACAGTGTCTGGTCAAGCCTTTTGGGTGAAGCCTTTTCTTCTGGTTACAGGTCTCCAATCTGGTTCTTCTACAAATAGTGGAGGAGGAGGAGGAGCGCAAAGCACAAGCAGTAACTTGTCACAGCACCTCACTTATACATCCTACATCCTGAAACAGACGCCCCAGGTCAGTGGCATAAGCATCTCAGTTGCAGCAGGTTGACATTTCAGGCTGCAGTGGTGTTAGGTGGGTGTCCTGTGGTTCTGTAGTACGTGAAAAATTATTGCTCTGTGGGATCTAAGTCCTCTCTAATGACCATTGCATCACACTTCCAGTTGTTGCTGTGATTTCTGCACCCTGAGCTCTGAATGCATAGCCTTAGTGGCAGGACAAAATACATTTTGAAGTGAGAAGGCAGCAGAATGTCTTGATTTTCTTTTTTTTTTTTCCTTCTTTCTTTTTCCTGGCCCAGCAGTAGCCTCTGATCTTGCATGCTAAGCAGAATTTGTCACAAAGAGTAAACTTGAAGACCTTGAAGTGTGATAAACAGTAGTAGATGCCTCTGACAAGACAGGAAATGGTGGCTTTTTCACCCCTTCCCTTGCATCAGAAAGCATTCTTCTGCACCAAGAAGAGAGGGCTGTGCTCAGCTCTTAATGCAGAAGCATCTGCTGTAATTAGCAGCTCCTGGTTTTAGAAGATGGAATGTTGTTGCATTATAGTAGCTACAGGCTTTTATCCTGTATTGATCCTCCGAGATTTCTGTTGATTCTTAACTGTTTCAAACCACCAACCTCCTTAACTTCTTTCTGGATCAGGGCACCTTTTTGGTCGGCCAACCTTCTCCTCAGAGTTCTGGGAAGCAGTTGACTCCAGCCTCTGTTGTTCAGGGCAGTGTAGGAGTTGGAGCATCTTCCACACAAGGGCAAGCACTAAAAGTGATAACTGGACAGAAAACAGCTCTATTTACACAGGTAACGTGCAAAAATACACCTTTCCTTCTCTCTGGTTAGTGTTTTATCAGATAAAGTAGAGGAACCACAGCCACATGTTGAGAGCTTTTCCTTTTGCAGTTTGCTTTAGATTTTGTACAGTTAGGATGCTGGCTGCACTACGATGAGGAATGCACATGAAGAACCTATACTGGACCACAGTTTTCCACCTTTATTTCTGTTCTCTGGTTGCTAGTTTGGAAACGTCGTCTGGGATTTCATGGTGAATGGAATCAGAGAAGTGAATACTTGGGTGCAAAAAGCTGCTGAAATCTTTGAACCTTAGAAATGGGTCACTTGCTAAAGGTCTTTAAAATTTCTGGGTTTAGTATTCCACAAAGGTCCTTGTTTTTAAAAACTGCCAAGTGATCCCTATGAAATTTAAACTCCCCAAGAGTACTTGTTTTTGAGCAGCCAAAATTCAAGATTAATAGGCATATTTTTTGCAAAGTCAGCAGTTTGATGATTTCTGAGGTGATAATTCTGTTCCAGCTTCTATTACCACAATTTGCCTTTCTCAAAAGTATTTTGAAAATATTTTTCAGTAATCTAAAAAGCATTTGTCTTGTTTGTTTTGATTTGGGGATGGTTTGTGGGTTGTTTGGGGCTTTTAAAGTCATTTTTAAAAAAATCCAAACAAAGACACTTTTTTCTTGATGCTGAATTCTTCTTCAAAGGCTGCACCCAGTGGACAAACATCGCTGGTGAAAATATCAGATGGGTCTATCAAATCAGTGCCTGCCTCATCCCAGCTCTCCAAACCTGGCACCACTGTGCTCAGAGTATCAGGAGGTGTTATCACCACAGCTGCTGCTCCTGCCATGGCTCTTCCCACAAACGGGGTGGCCCAGGTCAGAAACAACATTGCCAACATTGTGTGATACAGCATTTGTGCTCTGACCACTAAGCTTTCTGCTTGAAACAGCCTCTGTTCTATGTGTACCATCATTGTACGTGGGCTTTTGGGTATGTGCTTGAGAACCTCTTGCTTCCTGATGATAGATAGATAAACATTGGGTTTTGCAACTTCTAGATACTACCTTGTGTGCTTATTGTTGAATCATTTATGACACAGAAAGGAATTTGTTACCCTTCTCTGCTTCTTTTATGCAGCAAATAGATAATGCAGGTTCCAGTTCATCATCTTCTGGAACTCCTGCAGCAAAGACATCTGCACAGCAACACCAAATCTGTATAAGCCAGAGCCAGTCTACTTCATCAGTAGTGAATAAGACTGCCACTTCCACTGTTGTAAGTGTTGCCTCTCTGATGACTACAGCAACGCCTGTGACTGGAAAAGCTGCAGTATCAGGTACTAAACTCCCTTTGTGCCCTTCCTATAGAAAATTAGAATCCAGATGCGAGTTCTGTAGATGTCATCACTCTACATAGGAGAATACAGAGTTGCCTGCACTTGTGAATGTGTAGAAGTCAATTCTTGCTTTCTAAAGCCTTATTAGCATAACTTTTGGCTTAGCCAAAGCAATGCCTAAATAATTTGGCATCCTATCACATTGGTGCCCTCAGTGTATCTGTTACAGATAATATCACGACTTGCCCATTGGTTTTGGAGAGGGATTTTGGTTTTCATGCCAGGTTCTCATTAGAAGATGTGTTCTGCCTGTTCAGGAGCACAGTGTGCCACTCAACACTGAAAATGCCAAGGCAGCAGCAATACTGCAGACTTGATTAGTTTGTGAAACTCTATACTGAAGTCAGAGAAGCTGCATGAGCACAATTTGGCTCTTGAGGCTTTGCATCTGCTCTCTTTGGCTCGGAAAGGAGAGAGATTTTGATTAGGGGGAACTGAAGGCTTTGAAGTCAAAATCTATTAAGTATAGTGAGCTAGGCTGGATCTAGAGTGTTTCAAGTTAATAAAGATGAGGTTATGAAAACAGTCTGCCCTTATGTGGAGGGGCATTTCATTTTATTTTCTTCCAGTATCTTTTGTATCATGGAGAGCAAATACAGCAGGTTTAATCTGAGTACTGCGGGTTCAAATTGGAAGTTTTGATTTTGACTAATTTACCTGCTGGCATGTTCTGTTTGCTTGAAGTGGCTTCTGACTGGGTGGAAACAGTAAAAATACAGAAAAAGGAAAATAAGTGACACTGAGCTCATCTGACAGCATCTTTTTAAAGCAGCTCCTCTTCCTCCCTCTGTACACAGTCTTCCAAACTCCTCCTTTTTCATCACTCATTTTTTCCCAGAGCTTGAGACTAAACAACATAAGACTGCTAAAACTGCCACAGTTCTGCAATAAGTAGTTGAGTGTTTTCCTCTTTGCAAACAAAGCAGCAAGGGTTGTATCTGTGGGTTTTTTTGGTAAAGAATATGCTGTTCTAAACAGCTTTTGGATTAAAACTGAGATTTAGGTTGAGAATGTTATCTAGCTTCTGGTTTAGTTTTATCACCTGACTTGATGATGAAAAACTTATTTCTTCAAGAATCCCAAAAGAAGCAGTTGCTGTAAAATATGTCATGTAAAAAGTAAACAAAACAAAACCAAAAGTACCAAAACACAGCAAAAAACAACCAAAAAACCCAAAGACTGTTTAAATTTCTGAAGATTTCTTTTTTTAAAGGCAGCTTCTCAAAAAGAAAGTCAAATTTTCCCTTGTTTGGCAAGAAAAAATGCTTCCCACCCATCAGGCTAGTAGGGTTAGTTGAAAATGTCCCTTCCTACTCGCCATGCCACTTGGGTCCCATTCTGTCCTATCCTGACCCATCTGTGCACCACACACAGATGACTTGGTACTATTAGGTTAGTCGTCCCTCCAGGAGGGGGAAGCCTAACTGACCAGTGCTGTGCATCTTTCACAACCAAGAGACATCTTCACCAGACCTTGCATGTCTAATACTTGGAAGGCATTTGTGTTTCTTAAACTGTAATAATAAATTCTGAGGAGAATGGAAACATTGTCTCAAATCGTGAGTATAAAATTGCCATCGTGAAACTAAGAATTCTACTGTTGTCAATGTTCGAAAATAGAAGCCTATTAAATTTCCACAAGCTGAAATTACTTATAGATTGAATAACCATTTTACCAGTAGAAAGGATGAACGTAGGCCCAAATCACAGTGTTAGTGCTGGCTGTGGTGGCTTGGGACAGGTGATGAGTACTACTCCCTGTGCTGCAGCTTGGAGCCGCTCAAGATTTCCCCCCAAGTCACTGGGAGCTGCTGTTGATAATGCTGTTAATACCTGAATGTCCTGCCTGTCCTTTTAGCCTTGACTAAAACCAGCAATTTAATTCAGTCCCTGCTTTAATCTGCTCGGTAGCTTGATTAGCCCTCTTACAGATGTATTCAGTGCATGTTACGGAAAGACACGGGACACTGGGCCCAGGTATGTCCTTCACCAGCCTTGCTGCCCAAGTCACTAAGTTAAACCGTGGCTGATTGTGCTCTGCTGGCTGCCGTGGATGCTGCAGAGGTGTGTGCAGCACCTGGACACCTCAGTGAGAGTGGCTGTGTAAGTACAACGGAGCTGTAGTTCACTGGCCTCCCACACCCATGAGCACAAGGTCTTGTCCTGACAAGAGTGTTTTACTCTGTGCTGAGCCTGCTTCAGTTGAAAGGTTTGTGCTACATCAACTTGTGCTTAAGATTTCTTAAGCAGTTAGGAAATTCACTTTACCAAGATCAGAGCTCTGCGCAGCGTGTGACACTGTGCACACTGGGGTGCAGCACCTTACCTATTGTTTGTGCCAGTAAAAATCTCCTCTGGCAGTTCACTGAACTGTGGCTTGTTAAGAGGGTGGCAGAGCTAGCTTACGTGCCATCCTGGTTTAGGCAGAAAGGGAGAGAAGTAGCTGGAGATAAACTAAATGGTGTGTTTTATTTAACATTTTGTCTTCCGTTCTTCTTGCAGGGTTGCTAAAAATCCACTCAAATCAGTCTAGTCCACAGCAGGCTGTTCTGACAGTTCCCAGCCAGCTTAAACAGCTCGGTGTAAACACAGCTTCTGGAGGTGTTCAGACAATACTCATGCCTATGAACAAAGGTAAAGGGCAGAGGAGGATGACAGATGGTGTTTGAAAATCCCCTTTGACACAGGGTAGCTCTTGATCACTGTTGGCCTACATGGTCCAAAGTTAGAGATAGAAGAAAATGTAGCAAGGAAATTCATCCCTAAACTTTGTGCTGCAAAAAGAATGTGTTGCTTCTGAACATGGTTATTTGTCAAAGTGCATGAAATTTGATTATTTTTTTTTCTTTGTTGTCCTTTTCTTTCTTTTTTTTCCTTTTTCCTCTCCAGTGATACAGTCACTTTCTACCAGCAAAGTTTCAGCTGTTTCAGCTGTCACAGCAGCAAGTACAGTGGTCCCTAGTCCCTCTACAGCATCCATCACTAAAGGTAACAAGGAATTTCTCAGTAAGATTAGTAGAAATTTGCTGATGCTTCTTTATGCAAGTGGCCTGACTATGAAAGTAAACCCTGTGCCTGTGGGTTCCTTTATTTAGTAGGGTTTAAATCAAGTAAAAAAAAAAAAAAAAAAGTCCATTTTTTAACAGAACTGTCAGGCATTTCTCCCATCCCAGCTGAATGACCAGACAGCCTGGCTGTTCTGGGTTGGGAACATCCCTCCTTGCTCCTGTCTTACCAGAGTTCCCTCCTAGACTTGAGAAAGTACACTGATGTCAAAATCAGTGATGTCTTCAAAAAAGTTCTCACTTTGAAATGTCACTTCTTGCTGAAACTAATGCTTTCTATCTATCTAGTGTTCTATCCAGCTCTTTGTTCACAACTTCAAAGGCCAAGGTTCATTTGCAGGCAGTTGGGTTTGGATCAGGCAGTCACATGCAGAACATCAGCGATTGATTATGCAGATAATCTAAAAAGGTTGAGCTGTGAGCTCGTTGAGATTTGGAGGGGGGCTTGCTTTCAGCAGAATGGAAGGTCCAATTTGTTCATGCTTAACAATCAGAATGCAAACAAGTGATGTTGTGGAAGACTCTCATTCTTACTGGAGTCATCAAGACAGTTTATCAAGCCAACTGGTACTTTTTGTCTCTTAAAATATGTTCTGTTTCTTTGAAGTTAAGATGGAGCCTGATTCAACGGGACAAAACTGCAGTTCTGTGGGTACCCAGGAAGGCCAAGCAGCAGTGAAAACAGAAGAGAGCTCCGAACTTGGGAATTACGTCATCAAGTAATTGTTCATTTCTCTATAAGGATTTCTGAACTTTGAAATACCAGGGGCAATGGAGGAGATTCTGGGGACAAGTACAGTAGTGTTAAGCTTGACCTAGAAATACATTATACAATTTTCCATCCCATACACAGCTGTATCAGTACTAATCCTGTCGGGTGGCATTTGTTTCAGGCGGTGTTGCAATATATATTTTTGTCAATGGATTTGTATTTAGGGGTCATGGAAGGGGGAAAAAAAAACCCTAATATTTAAAGCTTTGCAGTTATTGGGGGGGGTTGCTAAAATCTCAAGCTGCTAAACCCTCTTTATCATCCCCTGTTTGTATAATTCCCATTGCCATTGCGTGTCCTTACCGAGGTCAAACTGTCCAGTGAAAGGCAGGTCAAAAAAGGGGCATCTGAAACAAGTAGAACTGTCGTCTTCCTTCTCTAGTCATGTTAAGCTCATATACTTCCATAATTGCTTCCTGTGTGGGCTGCCGTGGTTCAGAATTGCAATTAAATAATAAAGATCACTGGAGTATTTGCTCAGGGGATGCTGCGAAATCCAGTGCGTTGCTTGTGATGCTTTTGCAAGTAATTCTAAGTGGCTTTTTTCCACCAGAACTCAGTTTGCAAAAATTTCACTGTATATTTCTTGAAATGTATAGGATGTTCCTTCTGCTCTCGATTCCTCCAGAGGCTGACTTTCCTGTCTCCATGTTTTGAAAGGTTTTGTTATCCTGACATATCCCTGCAGATGTTACCCTGATGGAGAGTATGTGTAGGAGAGAGGAATAGATCTTAAAAGTCAATGCACACTGGATATTTTCTAAGTTATAAAATAACTAATGGAAAATACAGTTCTTGCCAGTTAAATGCAGTAACATTTACCTAAACTCCCCTCAGTACAACATTTCCCACGTTCCTACTGGGACAGCCTGCACTAATAGGTGCATCTTCTCCTCCAGAGTAGCATTGCAGCTTGTGAGAAGATGCAGGGATTTCTCCCCAGCCTACCCAAAACAGCCTGTCTGCAGTTTCTTCAGCTTGACAAATGCAGCTTCAGATGTGAACGCTTCAGCAAGAAGAAGGGCTGTTTGAAATACCTTCTCTGGATCAGGGCAGAACAATTTATCCTCACACTGCTATTGCTATAGTGCCTTGGGGCAAGAGACTTTAAACCGTGCAGTGGTTCTGAAACATTTTGCATCTCATTCATTGCTTCCAACAGTATTCTTCATTGTGATTCCTTTTTATCCCTTGCAGCATAGAATATTTGGAGAACATCCAGCAGCTTTTAACAGCAATAGTGAAGAAGGTTCCATTAATTGCTGAAAAAAGTAAGCAGTAAATGAAAAGGCTTTGCTTTCTGTTTTCAGTATATCAACAGAATGCCTCGCATACTCTGCAGCCACAAAAGCATTCAAAGGGGGAATGAAATGAAGCCATTCTGCTAGAGAGCTTACTCCAGGGGTTATTCTAAAGATGCTCAGAATGAGCTGCTTCCAATAAAGCCAAATATGTTGTCAGCAGTTATTAGCTTTCATCTGGTTTTTGATTAGAAATAGATTCCATTTCCTCACATAATGACAGTCACTAGGTCTTCTTTACCCCAGTTTGTCCTTAATGGATGTGATTTATATTTTTTTTTTTCCTAATCTCTTGACAGGCTTTCAGAAATGCTTGCAAATATGATAACGTAGCTCAGCATAGGAATGTGCTTGTTATTGGGATTTTTACTTTGTTTTGTTTCTTTTTTTGCAGAAAAATGTTCTAGTCTTTTATGGTACCTTATAATGGCATAGCTGTTACTCATGTACATAGCTGAAAATGTATCAGCTTTCTCTGGTAACTAATGCACTTGGAACAAGTGGTCCTGGAGACTGGGTAGGGTGGACCCTCTTGAGATAAAACACAGTGAGCAAAGTAGGAGTAGGCAACACAGTAAAGCTTTCATTACCTATGGCTCTCTGGGCTACAAGTAGCATTTGTGAGTCCATTGCTTAGGATCCACATCCCCTCCTTTTTACCAGGAAACCTTTTTACTGTTGTTTCATTTTTATATTGTAATTTTTGGGGAAGGAAAAAAAAAAAAGCTAAATTCCAAAGGAGAATGTTTTGACCATTAAGGCAAACTTAGAGGTCTGTATCATGACAGTTTTAGTGATAAAGGAGACTTAAACCAGCCCGTGGCCACGGGTGCCTGTGACCATGACCAAGAGGGATGCTGGTTTAGCATCCAAACCCCCCCAGTGTGTGCTGCATGTTATCATTTGTGAGAGTTACAGTCCTTGAGTCTGTGAGCATAAACCACCCTTCCTCTCTACTAAATAACATCAAACCCAGAATTTATCTTACTTCACTTACTAAAACATACTGGTTTTGGCTTTTGTGTTTTCTAGGTGAAGATGCAAGCTCTTTTTGTGCCAGTTCAGTGGAACAATATTACAGCTGGAATATTGGGAAGAGGAGGGCAGCTGAGGTAATCCTCTCCTGTGTTTCATAAGTAGTCATTAGGTACACAAGAAGGATTTCTGAATTTTTTTGAACCTTCCTTGTTGGCTGATTTGTTTTCTGAAGCAGTCCCTTGCATTTTAAAGGGAAGCATTCCTTACTGCAGGATTTGTGTCCAGGTGGTGATCCAGTTTATTGTCCAGAGACTTTCTCAAGCAGAAAGACTCTGAAGGTCACTTTTTTTTTGGTTGATTCAAAGTAAGATGGTTTTGAAACACTTTTAAAAACTCAGAATTTTTGCAAACTGTCCTGTTAGCTCCTTATCCTCCTCACTCCTCTGTGGCATATTATGGTCATGGGGATTTCACCCAACATACTTTTTGTGAGATTGTGCCTGTTTTCTTTAGGAAGAGGATTGAGGGATCTGATATGAGTAATGCTAGTGCTGAAATAGATTGTCCCTTCACCAAAAATAAGTATTTCAGTTAATCTGGGCCTTTTTGTTTTGTGGTTGTTCTATTTCCCTCTGTTTTTTCAGAACTTTGTCATCTTGCTATGGAGTTTTATGGGGAAGATGCTAAAACTGATTAGACCTGCTGCTGCTGCCAACTTTAAACATTTAAGAGATTAACCAGAATTTTGAAAAGGCTGTTTTGCTCTAGTAGACCTCTTGCATTATGCCATCCTAGGTGTTACGTGGGAGATGAGAAGTTTCAAGTCAAGACAAATGTGTCTAGGCCCCTGTAAACACCCCTTTTCTTGAGGTTTTGTTTGGATGACAAAGCAGAGTTTAAAGGACCCACCTACAACTGCCTGATGCCAGGATTAGGACCATCTCCCACATCTGTTTTTCCTCCTCATTCTGAAAAAAAAATCATGTTCCTTCTGTTTTCCTCACACCCTGGTTTATGGTTCTGGGCCATAGTTAAGCCTTAAGGGTTTTAGCCAGTGTCGGTGAGCTTTCCCTTTGGTTTGTCACAGTGGCAACGAGCAATGACAGTGAGAAAGATCCTACAAGAAATCATAGAGAAGCACCCCAGGTTTCACAATATTACACCCCTGAAAACAAAGCACGTGGTGCACTGGTGTCGATGCCACGGCTACACCCCGCCTGACCCCGAGACCTTGCGGAACGAGGAGGACTCGATTGAAGATGTGTTGACACAGATAGACAGTGAGCCAGGTGAGTATGGTGCACACCAGTGCTGCTCCTTCAGGAGAAGGAGATTCCTTCTGTAACTTCATTCACTTGGGAATAACAGAAATTGGAGACTGTGAGGGCAAGCCTATAAATGAGGCTGTTCCATGTCCCTGTCAATCCTGATGTTTTTGGGGCCTCTTTTGGGTTCTGTTGTGCTTTGAAAGCTCAGAGTAGATAGATCTTACTGAGAGATGATTCTGGCCCCACCATGTAACCATTTATAAGTGGGCACACAAACTCAGCACAGGGAGTAATGACATTTCTGCCCTTGGGTGAGCTTGGCCTCTGTTAAGACTTACCGTGCAAACAGTCTGAATGAGTTCAGATACAAAAAAACCAGCCAACTAAAACCTGGCCAGTGGCCAGTGCGCAGCTCGGGGGGGTTAGTTCACCTCCAGTAGTGAGGTGAATTGGCCTGTGCAAAGCCCAGCACATTCTGTTATCACATCTGCTACGTTATTCCACTCTGAGATCTCCAAAGTCCATTTTGGGATCTATTAAACATACACCTTTAATTTCATCTGTTCTTCACAGTTAAGCTCCTTTGTTTCACCTTCAGATAATCCCTCTCCCAAAGCTGAATGTTTCTCTGTTCTGATCACACAGGGATTGAAGGTATTTCACAGAAGTGTATGGCTTTGATTACTCTTTGCTAAGTCTGGCTCTGCATTGCAGTTGTTGGAAGGTGGAAAGGAACATCCACCTTTTATTTTTGTTTTATCTAAATAACCAGATTTGTGTTTGTCTTTGAAAAAAAGAATCTGTTGGTTGAACAGCTTTCTGCTAAAGGTTTTACTGCCTCATTTTGAGCGTGCAAAGAGGTTATCCTTTTGTAATTCCACTGTGAATCTGTCTTCTGAATTTTCTTCAACAGGATGATATTTGTCGCAGCGTAAAAGGTCGTTTAGCGCTACGTGGTGCCTACATAGTAAAAACTCCATTGCTCCAAGCTAGTTGAAGAGCATCAGACTGCTTTGCTAGTTGTCAAAAACCATGAGAATGTTTAGGAGACCTGGTTTTGTTTGAAATGCAGCCTTCTCAGCTGGGGCAGGGGCAGGAGGAGGGAGAGGAGACCCTGAGTGTCACGAGGATATAATTAGAAGGCTTTATTTGGTAGGAAAGACAAAAATAACTTCCAATTACCTTAATTTCCTACCATATTTTGAGTGTGCATCTGTTTATAAACAGCTTTCCATCACTTCTCATGTGTTTAATTGATTGCTGCTTTTTCAGAATGCCCTTCATCTTACAGCAGTGGTGAGGAGCTGTGCCGAAAACTAGAGGAACTACAGCAGTTTCTGAAACGAGAACCAGAACACGAAGAGGAAGTAGATATCCTCAACTTTAGTGAGCCGTTAAAAGTAAACATTAAGAAAGAACAGGAGGAGAAACAAGAGGAGATGAAGTTCTACTTGGCTTCCTTGCCTGCCTCAGAGTTCGTGAGGGACACTGCAGAGAAGGTAATAAATGAATCGCAGCGTTAGGAAGAACTGTTGTTGAGGTAGTTGTGGTCTGACATTTATTTTGTTGTTTTTCTTTCATCTCCGTGGGCCTCTGGATGCTTTATGAAAGTTTTTATAAATGCCCTGGAAAAATTGGACCTTCTGACCCATGATACTGAGCTGGCCAGTTCTGGCAGGAGAAAATGAAGCATGCCAGCTGGGAGATGAGAGTAGCTGAAATGAGAGCCCTGTTGCAGAGCTTAGTGCCAGGAAAATCATCCTGGAAGGCGAGAGGCCAGAGGAAATGGGGGAAGAAAGGCACTAGCACCTCATTCCTTCTGTCCCATCACATGAAAGGTTCAGACTTGTTGCTCAATAACTTGTTGCTGTTTAATAGCAGCTCCTGAAAAGGCGTTGAGGTAAAGCTTAGACCATAGCAAACTTCTCTACTGCTTGGATTTCTTCCCCCTGGTCAAATTAGGGTAAAAGAAAGGGAGAGGGGAGTCTTCTGTCACAGCAGCAGGAAGGAAAGACAGGAGACTAGCTCAGCTTGTAGGAAAGAGGGCTTGTTACTGTACCAGCGAGACGGGAGCAGCAGGAGGGGTTTGCATGTGGCAGCTGTGGGAGAAAGGAGGGATCTCCAGCTCAGATGCTGACATCAAGGGACAAAACTTTGGTTCTGCAGTGAATCTGGTCCCTTTCTACATAGGTGGCAAGGGCACAGGCACGATGAGAGTGATGCTGGGGGACGAAACACTCATTTTGATGTGGAACTTTCGTGCCAGGAGTACCATTTAAAGTGGTTTCATTTGCCATAGTTAGGTGTGGGGAAGATGATGAATAGATGGATTGAATATACCTCCAGTCTTAAACTGGAGCTTCCATTCTTGGTCCAAAGGTAGCCAGTGCAGCCTGTCTTTTGTGTGCACTTTCTGAAACAAAAATTAAAACCTCTTTGAGAAGCATTTCTGCAGGCTCTTCTAATGGTCAAGCTTCATTTTCTTCAGTTGTTTATTTAAATGAAGCTTGAGATGATACTGCTGCTGCAGTGTTTGCTTGCTTGGTTAACTACCCTTTCTAATAGATTTTTTTTTTGTTGTTTTCCTGTTAATCTCATTCTCATCTAATCTGTAGCACAATGTGGGTTATTTGATGTCCTCATTTTTTTTTTTTCTCTCCTGTTTTATAGATAGGGATTTCTTTTCAGCCTGCTGAGGTACAAAAGAATGTTTATGCATCAGTAATAGAAGATATGATTTTAAAGGTAAGAAATCACTTCACAAGAAGAACTTCATTGTAACTTTATTAACCCAGTAACGTAGAAAAAAAAGATAGATTATCCATATAAATATGCATTCATCAAATCAGGAGGTGCAGAGTCTGATGCCTGTCTCTGTGCATATAGAGAAAGATAAATATCTGGCCAAAAAGAGTCATAAACTTCTGCGTGTGTTTCCAGCTTTTAACTGATTTGTTGGCTTGGACACAGAAGAGTCATTTGCAGCTTCTCACCCCCAGTGCAATACCAACTCATTCTGTAACTTTGAAAGTACCCTTTACCTTGTCCTCCCTTCAGAGCTGGGGGGAATCTGCCAGAGTTCTCTAAGATTTGGTTATTTTATACAAGGTTAGCTATTTTTTCCTAAACACCATTGGGTTCCTTTTTGCTTGGGTTGTCTCTGCTGGCAGACTGCTGCATTCCTGCAGACAGTAGCAATTTCTGCCTCATACAAGAAAACATTTCTCCATCATAACCACTGCTGGAAAAACAAGACAGTTTTTTACCAAAGCTCTGAGTGCCGAGGTGGAGTTCTCGGGTTTGGACTGAAATCTAACACAGATTATTTTTAGCAGTGCTCTGCTGTATTTTGAGCCAAAGACAATTTTGGAGGTTGTTTATCCAGACTGCTGCTTACCAGAAGATGAGTTTTACAAAAGCTAATTGATTCCAGGTTACACACACCTTGCACGCACACTTCTGCCGTGCTCTATTACTATAGTTGAACTTGGATACAGATCCCTTCATTTCTAGACACAGATTGTAACCATCAGATTGCTTCATTATAACTGTAGAGTTACCCCAGCTTTCCTGACTGAACATCCCAGAAACTTCTGCTCTGGTCTTGATACAGACACAGAAAGCCAAGAACCTTAATTAACTTTTGATTGAACGTCGATTAAGCCAAGTGTGTAGGGCATACGGCTGCTTTCTGCTTGCTGTCCAGGCTGGGAGGAAGGTTTTTGTGACAGCATCTTGACATAAGCCTGGTGGCCCCAGGGACTTGATGATCTTGGAGGTCTATTCCAGCCTCAGAAATTCTGTGATTCTGTGAGTGGCTGACAAGCAGATACCAGCTCCCAGGAGAGGATCTGGAATCTGACAGATCCGAAACAAGCTCTGGCATATGAGAGGGAGGGCCCTAAAATGCCCTGGAGCATTGGATCCACCCTGCTGCACACACACCACCCTGCAGGTCCAGGGGGAAACCAGGCTGGGCAGTTGCAGTCTGAGCTCTGTGCATCTCTAGGTGTCTCTTTTCCCATTAAATGTGCTCAGTCCTTATTACTGCACTAATAAAACTTGGGCATCTTGAACTGCCCCCTGCTGATGAAGCACAGGATTGAAGTGAGCTGGAATTTCTGCTGCTCTGACACCTTGAGCAAACAGCATGTTCCTTCCTCTTTATGATGCTGTCTCCTAACATTGTCTGTTGTCACAGGCCACTGAACAGCTTATGAGCGATATCCTCCGGCAAGCGCTGGCCGTGGCGTACCAGACAGCTCCTCACAACAGGTACAGCAGCATCTTCCCTCTTGGGCCAGCACTAAGGGCTGAGCTGCTTGAGGAATTTAGTCAGATTTTGTGTGGCTCAGACCCTGGGAGTGAGGGGATTTATGAGTTATGTCCTGGGAAAATCCAAGCTGCACGAGGGAGTTTCTCATCTCCTAGCTCCAGAGTGGCAAAGGATGGAAACAGAGACAGCATTAAAAGCTGAGGCAGGATTCTCTGCTGTTGTCACACTCAAAAGCAGATGACCTTATATAAAGAAGAGAATAATCTCTCTATTTTACTGATATACTTTTCTCTGGCTCAGATACTGAGTGATTTTTTTTTTTATGGTAACAATTAGGCCACGGTTTTATTTTGGTTCAGTAGCATAATTTGGATAGCTTGAAATAGAAAAAAATCCCAAAACTACAAGAAAATGCTTAGTTTCAATATTTACTTGTATGGAATATGCAAATATTTACATAATATTATTAAACAAGTATGAATGTTATATATACAAATGTATACATATAGTATGTGCTATAGAAGTTTGAGAATTAATACTTCAGCACTTGATTTTCCTGCCCCAGTGCCCGAGATGTTTCCCCCCCTATCATTTCAGAGCGGATTTTTTGTGCCATGACACTTTAATGCTTTTCATGTGTTGCTCTAGCACTTGCTCTTTTACCCTTTAATTGACTTTTTTTCCTCCTCCCTTCCCGTTAGTAAACTTATTGACTTGCTGCTTTATGGACACGTGTCTTTTTGTGTGCTCTCCTTTCCTCTCTGATGCATTCCCTGCAGGACTCCAAGCGAGATCACAGTGATGAATAT
>JANHGN010009601.1:37485-52705 GCA_024605025.1 Megaceryle maxima
TGTTTTGTTTTTTTTTTTTTTTTTTGCTGTTAATAAAGTTCAGGATTGAAATCAACTTAAATTGTTTGAACAAAACAGTTAAAAACATTATAAAGAGATTAAACGAGCAGCTTGGACTCTTAGAAACATTTAACATGCAAAGACTTTACTACAGCTTGAATGTTTCAAATGAATTTGCTGGGGGGGAAAAAAAAGAAAAGTAATGTCCTGAAAAATTGTTTTGGCAAGCACTGGTATTATTGTAGGCTCCTCTGGGTCCAAGCACCATCCCTTGTCCCAACTAAACACAGCTTACTGTAGAAGTTGCCTGTTGTCGTGGTTGTGTTGGGTCCTCCTAGCAGAGCAGAGGTGGCACTGTGAACTTCTCAGGTAATGAGTGAGAAGATGCTGTCTGCTGTATTCCAAACAATCCCTGTGCCAACGGTTCACAAATTATTCTGGTGGGAATTACCAGCAATGTGGATGTGTCTGCAGAGTCCCCAGAGTTCATTACCTTTGCTTTAGACTTCAGCTAGTAGGAAGGTTAAGGAAAAAAACCCCAAACCCCTGTGTTAAAGTCTATTTCATTACAGCTGAATGAACATCTGACCACTGCTCAAGTCTGAGGAGAGTTTCCTTTCATTCTAGCCAACACATTTGTGTGTTGCAGACACATAAAGTGAAAGGTTTCCAACTTTCTCACCCCCTAATAATTAGTAAATCCATGAAATAAGCAGTAGATTAATTATATTGCATAAGTGCTTGAGATGGAAACTGTAAACCCACTATAGTCTCGATGAACAAAGGCTAAAAAATGGTTTCTTAAAACACAGCAAAAGTTAAATGGGCACCAATCTAAAAAAAAAATATTAAAAAATAGACTTAAAATGGCCTATCTTAAAAAGAAAGGATGTCTTACATTCTACATTACATTTTTCTTTGAGTTTTGAAGTTCTGGTTGTTCCTAGCATGAGCATTACCAATAGACAGGCAATAATTTAGGAATTCCAAGGCAATATTTCCCACCTTGCATATGCAAAGAGTTAACATTTATTAAAAGTAGTAGCATGTCCTTTTCATTAAAGGATGGCAGATCGCTTTAGGTAAAACCCATATACAATATTTACACCCCCCCAACAGCTGTACAAATTACATCAATAGCTTCCATCCTCTGGAGCCCGGGAGGTGCCCAGCCAGCTGTCCTGTGCGATCCTCTCTGGACCAGGCTGGTTCATCCCTGTCAGGGCTGTCTCCCAGAGTTCAGTCCCCTCATGCTCCTGCATCAGCCCCACCCATTTTGGAAATACCCAGATTTCCAGCCTTAAAGCCCCAAGACACTGCATCCAGACTGAGTTTAGAGTTCCATGATGCTGGTTTCCCCCAGCTTCTAAAACAAGCCTGGAAGTTCAGACCGGCCCCTTTGACGCTGCAATTTTCGGCGATGCCATCTGAGGTCCTATTTCCAAAACCCCTTGGGAAGCTCAGGAGTCTTTCACTGGCCTCCTTAGAAGGTGTTGCTAAATAAAACTCTTTGTGTTTTTAATTACCCACCCAGCTTACGCTTGTTTTCCCTCCCCCTGCTTAGTTCAGCGTAGGGACGTTGCCCGCGCTGCCCAAAGTCAATCTCCTAACGTGACTCTGCCAGCTGGCAGAGTAACGAACCCGCTCCTGTGAAAAACTAGGTCACTCCTCGCAGAGTGTTTTGCCAGTTCTGAACCAAGAGCTTGGGCTGTTGTGTTAACAGAAAGAGCGTGTGTGTGCGCGCGTGTCGTTCATCACCGGAGCTGCTTTTGATAACACTGCTTCTCTGATCTTAACACTCCTCGTGAGACATTGCATAGTGATGCAGCTGAGCGGAGAGGCTGCGCTGAAGCTGCCTGGGTGTGAGGAGGCTCCGGGTTCACACGTTGAGGATCCGTGACGGCGCCTGGAAAACAGCAGAAGGGTTGGGGGAGAACCTGGTCTTCACCTCTGGGATCTAGTGGGGTGAGGGGGGAGAGAAATGTTAGTGCGATGCAGAGTGCAACTGGTCTGGAGAGTTTGAGGGGTCTGGAAAGTTGTGACCATCTACCTGCTGTCCCTTGTAATGTGCCAGCCAACAAGCGCTCGCTCTTGGCTGGGGGCCGAGGAGACCGCACAGGGCCATCCAAGGGTGCTTGTGGTGCTGCAGCCACCGAGGAGGGGCTTTGTTGTAACCCAGCCCTTGGCCCTTGAGGTGTGTGGCAGGGCAGGGGATGGGGGTTAACCACAGCAGGGGATGGGGGATAACCACGGCAGGGCAGGGGATGGGGGATAACCAATGCAGAAGCCAGCCTCAGCAAGACAAAGAGCTGCCCTCTTCACAAAGTGCCCCTCTGGCACATCCAACATCACAACAAGCTGGACTGGTGCTGGATTTAAGTGAGAGGAATTACAGCAGTGTTTGGTCCTTAACCTTTTGGAGAATGTCACCCATCAGAATGCTCCACCCTAATGCTTTGTGGGGCCACAAGCTACGTGTGCTGTGAGCAGACACACAGACCTGGAGTATCCAAAGGAGAAAAACTGGTTACTGGCCATGCTAGGCTGTGAAACTGCAAACACTTTGATAAGGTTGTAAACTCCTCAGGCCTGGAGGAAAGGTAGAGATGACAGAGGTTGCTCTCTGATGTCTGTGGAGTCAGAATTTCATGCAGTCTGTAGCTTGTTGTGGTTGTACTGAAGCATGAAGGACACCTGGCTGCTTCTGTCTTCTCTAATGCTTAAAACCCAAAGGATTTGACATAGGACTGGCCTTGGTTGTGCATCCAGCCCAGGACTCTGGATGAATCTGGCCATAAAACATGGAAGGGTAGAAAGCTTTGCTGGCTGCTGAGTATTCTGATGGCACAGCCAAGTAGAGAAAGAAGAGCGAGGCCACAGGTAAAAGTAGTACTGAGAAAGCTCTTGTTCTGGTGGTGGTGGTTGTTGCGTTGTTCTGATTTTTCTGTTGCTCTGGGGATGCATCTGTCATGCTAAGGAACAAGAGTTGTGTCACAAACGAGCTGTGCACAGCTCAGGAGCTGGGGAGAACCAGCAGTCTGAGCCTCCATGCAGGCTGGCAGGACACAATGTAAACCTGATGCCCACTTGTCACAGTTAGAGAATTAACAGAATTGTCGAATGGTTTGGGCTGGAAGGGACCTTAAAGCTCATCCAGTTCCAAACCCCCTGCCATGGGCAGGGACACCTCCCACTAGAGCAGGTTGGTCAGAGCCCCATCCAACCTGGCCTTGAACACTTCCAGGGATGGGACATTCACAGCTTCTCTGGTAAATGTGTTCCTGTGTCTCACCACCCTCAAGGTAAAGAATTTCTTCCTAGTATCTCATCTAAAAGCTTCTCTCAGTTTAAAACTGTTACCCCTCCTCCTAGCACTGCACTCCCTGACAAAGAGTCCCTCCCCATCTTCCCTGTAGGCCCCCCTATAAGCACTGGAAGGTCACTATCAGGTCTCTCTGGAGCCTTCTCCAGGCTGAACAATCCCAACTCCCTCAGCCTGTCTGCACAGGGGAGATGCTCTGTCCCTCTGATCATCTTTGTGGCCTCTTCTGGCCCTGCTCGAGCAGGTCCATGTCTTTCTTATGCTGGGGGGGTTCCAGAGCTGGGCACAGCACTTCAAATGTGGTTTCATGAGAGCAGAGTAGAGGTGGAGAATCCCCTCCCTGGAGCTTCTCTTGATGCAGCCCAAGATGCGCTTGGCTTTCTGGGCTGTGAGTGCACACTGATGGCTCATGTCCAGCTTTTCATCCACCAACACCCCCAAGTCCTTCTCCACAGGGCTGCTCTCAATCCACTCATCCTCCTGCCTGTATTTGTGCTTCGTGCAATCATTGCACTATGCCTTGTTGAACTTTGTGAGATCCAGCAAAGCTATGGGCTTCAGGCAAGAGGGGAAGTCCAAATGGCCAAGTGTAAACCAGGGAGAGTCTGACTTCTGTTTGAACTCAGCACCATCTTCATTCCAGACACCACCTTTCCCATGCTGTCTGTGAGAGGGGCTGCAGTGGTACCCTGGGGCTCCAGGAAATGGGTCGAGTGCAGTGTCTTTGGCAGTGTGGGTTTGTGTCTGGGATTCCAGCCTTCTTCCCTTCCCGGAGAACTGGGGGAGGCACTCTGAGGGGTTTATCTGGGACCTTCTCCTGCCAAAGAGGAAGACACCACATTCTGCCCCTCCAGGGTCAAAATGCAAGATTAAATACAAGTGTCAAAATACAAAGTTTAAGGGCTAAAACCCTCTGTCCTGCCTGCTGCTCCCCAGTGAGCAGCCCAGATTCAGAGCAAGGAGGAAATTCTTGGTGAGGTTTGCAAATTCTGCTTTGCCTCAGGTCAGTGTCCCACTTTCAGTGGAGCTGGATATACCCATCGTGCGCCTTGTCGCTGATCCTCTGCGGAGGAGGCACTTGGCTGCTTGCTGATTAAACACTTCTTCCTTGTCTCCTCCAAGGCAAAGATTTACTTTTGACACGTGGCCCTGGAGCAGCTGCCGTTACTGCTCGCGGCACGGTGCGGGAATCCAGCCCCGGCTCCTCTCCCTGGGGTCACCCAGTGCAGCCTGTGAGCAGCTTTTGCAGTTGGTTGTGAGGTGTTGCTCTCTTTGGTGGTCTAACACGGCTAAACCAGAGCCTCATCGGTGTGGCGTGGGCACAGGGAGTGTGTGGGGGCTCACCAGGGAGAACGCTGAGTACAGAGAGAATGTTTCCTCCTGGGGTTTTCAGCACCACTCGGATGTATTTCACCAACCAGAAAATGATCTTATGCTGTAGAAGCTTGGAGGAAAATCCCAAGGAAGCCTCAGAGGGCCAAGAGCTGTGTAGCTTGGCTGCTTGCCTGCAGCTCCTTGGTGTTGGTAGCAGGGGCAGGGTCTGCTCTTACCAGCACAGGGGGTTCTGTGCTGTCTGGGTGGGTGCTGGTCCTCAGGCAGCACTCTGCAGATGGTCCCGTGCAAACACCCATCTCTGTGGCCAGTATCTGCACCAGTGATTGAACCTCGTGCTACAGCCCTAAACCTGTGCACGCTGACTGCTCTGAGTGTGAGCACCTCACACAGGGAGAGAGTGACACACACCTTGCAGGTAAGGCATCCCACTGAGGGAACTGCAAATCGTGAGCTTCCTGACTGTCGTGCACTTTAAAATCTTGGTCTCGGGTTGAATTATGGCAAGTTACAGGATGACATTCTCCAGCATGTCTCTGAAAGCAAGGGGTGGCCACCTTATCAACTGGGTAGTGATGAGAGAACGGTCAGCGAGGACATGGCTTTAATCTACATGGACCACACCAATAGAAAGGGAGGAGTTCCTGATGTGTACTCTGAGTTTCACTCACACTGACTTTGGGATTTTAAAAAGCGTTCATTACCTTAAAGTCTGCCTTGTAGCTTGTCTCTTGAACAAAATGGTCTTCTGGGATAATGAAGCCTTGCTTTGTCTTTATAGGCTTGGAAGGTTTTGCTCCAGTCCATGGGCGATACTCTTGCCTGAAAGGAGATCATCAAGACAGAAGAAGCCATAAAACACAAAGGTACTCACAGGGTACTTCTGCTCAGGGGGGTTGCAAAGCCACAAGGCAAGGCTGGTTACCATCAGCTTGTGAGATTGAACTTGTCTAAGGCATACTGAGCATAAAAGAAGAACTGAGCCTGTAGAGGCCCCCAGAAAGCGCAGGCTGAAGGACCCAACAGAGCACAGACTGGGCTAACTGGCTGCCCTTCCTTAACTCTTTATTCCTGGCAAAATGGGCTCTCTCATGGAGCTGCTTGGTGCTTTCCTTCTGGATAAGAAAAAGTCAGGGTGACTCTTTGCTCGATAGCTCATTGGCCACTTACAGTGTAAAACACCTTGGTCTGGGGCTGCTGGTGCCTCGGGCACGTGGAGGGATGCTGCTGATGTTCCCTCTCCTGGCTTTAGCTCTCTTGCCAGTAGCACCTTTGCCTGGGTGGCAACTCAGCCTGAGAGGCACCTGAAGGCAGACACCATCTCCAGTGGCACATGCTTCTGCTGAGGCTTTTTCCTTCAGATGAGTGCTTGGACTGGGAGTGGTGATGAAGAAGCTGAGAAGGCAGCACTTGGCTGATTTACTGTTGGAGCAGCGAGAGGTGAGGAATGGGTTCAGAGCCTGCACTGAGAAAGGGGCAGCACATGTTTCAGGGGCTGAAGAACAGCACAGTGGGGTCTGGCTTAGCTCAGCTGCCAGCTCCTTTCTGCAGCCTTCCTTCTGCTTCTCTGTGCCTCTTGTCACAAACAGGCTTCACTAATGCCCTCTCCAGCTTTCCAGATGCTGCAGCAGCAGCCAGCTGACCTGGCTGGTTTGCTCCGAGAAGACACAAGCCTGCTCTGTTTGTGTGAGTATCTCTGGCAACCAACCCAGGCAGCTTCTGTAGCAAAAGCAGAGGTGACAACCAAGATGTGACAATTTGTATCTTCCTAGCCTGTCTGGCATACTTAAATAACTGTGTTTTACTAGCTGCTTATACCTAGGATCAAGGGGTAAGGCTGAGCCCTGAGCCACATCCAGGCTAGAGAAGTAGGCTGTGATTCAACGTCCCAATCTTAGCTTTGATCACAGCTATTCTACTTTTCATTTTTCCAAAGCATGCTATTTGCTATTTTGATAGTAGCTGCAAATTCCTCTCTTAAAAATCTTGTTTAGAGTGTGTTAAGTGTAGAATGTGTACTTTGGTCTCGAGCTTTTTAGTGTATTACCAAAAGATCCACTGCCTGGTTTAAGCTTGGTGTCTAAACACAGGCTCAGCCTTAAAATGCTGCCTCTTTTCTTAGTAGATACAGGGTACAACCCTGAACTGTATCTTGAGAAACCAGCATGCTAACAAAATTAATTAAAAAAAAAAAAAAAAGAAAAAGAAAAAATAACTGTTCCTTGACCAAGTTTGCTGCTGGCACTGGCCTCCTGTCATGAGGGATGAGCACGGTGCAGGCACAAGGAGCCCGCAGCCGGGGCTGGCAGCAGTTTGTCAGCTTGAGTGGAGGTGGAGTGAGCTCAGCTAGTAACGGATATTGCTCTGTGGAAAAGCTTCCTGCTGTTGGAAAGGGAAACCAAGGGGCTGTCAGTGCAGAATACGTGCACCACAGATCTTGTCTATAAGGGGTTTGCTCTCGCTGCTCTGAATTGCCACCTTCTGCCTTCTCTGCAGCTTGCTGTCCAAGCTTGCTCGGGCAGCAGGTAAGTGCCTTCACAGCTCTCCTGGTGTTGGTGGTGCAGGTCCTGCTGCTTTAGCCTCTCAGAATAAAGAAGCACCTGTGTGGAAAGGTGATTTTGGCCAAGTGATGCCCCAAGGAGGAGACCTTTCAACGGGGAATCCCAGGAGTGTGTAAATGCCGAGTTAAATCTGAGCTGCAGCTCAGCCAGAGGGAGGACACAGAGCTACTGGGCAAAATACCAGCACAACAGTACAAAAGCCATCAATTACATCCCAGCAGTTTCCAGGAACTGGAACCTGCTGCCCCAACATAAAGCCAGTTGCTTCAAGGCTGCTGGTGGCATCGATTCCCCACCGCTCACCCTCGTGCCGGCCGGTGTCCCCGCTGCAATGGAGCGTGTCCCCAGCTTTCAGTGAATGGCTGCACTGCCCATCTCTGCAGCCAGCTCCGTCTCGCTGCTTTGTAGCAGATCATTTGCTGATTTGGCAGGTCCCCAAACACAGCCCTTTTGGATCACAGGACCCTCAGTTTGGCTGGAAGCCAAACCGTTCTCCTCTCAGCCTAGATAGACAAAGCTATTTTTGAGGCACCTGTGTGCGGTGAGGAAATGCTCTGCCTTCTCCCACCGAGACAGAAATGTGAGGGCAGACACAGCTCTGACCCACAGCAGCATTTCTTATCTGGAACTGGGATCTCATCCTGGGGGGAGCCCAGGACTTTGAGCCTCGGGGAAGGGCTGGGCAAAACAGAGACAACCTATCTCCTCTGGGAGCTGGGGTATTTGAAACAAAACAAGAAATGAAAATGATAACCTTTAGTCCCAAAAGTACAGCTCCCTAAATTCACTCTGCCTTTCAGCTTGCAGGACAGCCCCCCCCCCCCAGCTGTGCAGCCAAGAGTCAGAAGGAACACAAGGCCAAATACCAGTTGGGTGACTTGACAAGAAATTGGTTTTGGAGTCATGAGTGGAGTCAAAATGCATAAGCTACTTGGAGCCTGGGGAGAGGAAAAACCTTTTTGATGTTACTTACTTTAAGATGCTAAGTGTCAAGATTTAGTGACTGTCTTCCTCCCCCTTGTTCTCCCTAGTGCAACATTTGCTCCCTGTGCTCAAAGCCAACGGGCTGGGTCCAGCTCAGCTGGAGCATCACCTCTCCCTCCCTTCCCTGAGTCCATCACCACTCGTGGTGCCTCATCCAAGAGCACACCAGTAGCACTTGTCAGCAGGAAAACAGCAAAGTGGGAGAGGAAATTACAGAACTGGCATGGAGATGGGGAGAGCCCTGTGTGGTGTGACATCCAGCTGCTGCTGGGGAGGAACAAGACGTTGTTGCTACTGGAGACAATAATCTTCAGCCTTCCTGCTGTACCCCTTCTCCTCCTCCCCTTGTCTCTAGACAGCAGCAGTTGGCAGGTTACTCTGGGGCTGCAAGGACCTGCAGCAGAGGCCATAACTCAATGACCAGGCTCTCTCTTTAGGTTCTGTTTTGTTCTCCATTGTTACAACCTAAAGGTGGGGGTTTTGCTCTCCATAAATAGAAATGACCTAGTGGTACTTGATAAGTACTAAAGCACTGGGAACGTGAAAGAAAAAGGCCTCCTGAGTTGTACACAAGCTTTAAAATAGTAGAGATCAAAAGGGAATGGCTGTTCTTTGTGTACTGCTGCTTCTTTACCCCTGCTGCTCTAGCAAGGAATAAGCAGCAGCTTTTTGCAGGTAGTTGCCTCGTTACTCTCTGGAGCTGCTTTGATCACATAAATCACTGCTTTGTCAATTGTTTCTTTGCTCTTTAGCATAATTAGTTAACAGAGGCCAGGGAAAGGCGTTCCTTTTGTAATGTGTCAGGAGGTGTCTGGAGGGGAAGGTTGGGATCAATGCAGCTGGAGAGGGGAGGCTAGTGGGCTACTGGGACAGTTTAAACCCCCAGTGGGGATGGGAAACGGGGCTGGTGGGAGTACAGATAATGTTTCCATGCTAGAAACACACAAAACCCCTTGGACTATTAATTACCAGGGGGTTACTATGAAGGCCAGCTTTGAAGAGAGCTGTTTTGGGGAGCTGGTGGTTGTGAGGCATCTCCCTCCCGGGGTGAGCAGGACAGCCTGTCCCAGGGCTGTGAAACAGGTAGGGGGGCTGCTCCCACCGTGATCCATCGTGTGACCTCGCAGGCTTCAGGGCATGATTTAGGAATGATGGATTCAGGATTGGTCCTTCTGTTCCTTTCAAACCCAGGGAGGCTGTTACTGCAGCTGGGTGTATTTTGAGTGGAGGAAATCCCTCCTACCTTTATGCAACAGCTTGGAACCTTCCCCATTTCAGTTCTGCAGCATACTTTGCACAGCAACCACCCCCTCTTGAACCACTCTTTCCAGCCCCCCTCGTTCTCTCCTCCCACGGCTCTGGCCCCCTCCAAGCCCTCCCCTCCCCCAGACAGGCTACGCAGCGCACAGCAAACCTCCCTGGATCCGTCCCAACGCCTGCACTGAACAAGCTTACTCCTTAAATAGTGTAAAAGTCAGGGGCTTCAGTATTCATTTCCCCAAGCAGCAAGATACTCAAGAATGTAAAGATAACTGAAAGCCTTGATTATAAAAGCTTTACTCCTATTATTAAGGATAAGCATGAGTTTGAATATCTTGCTGGCTCAAGGATGGAGCTCCTCATACATGGTGCTGTTAACCCTGGCAGCTCAGGTGTGTGCTGCCATCCCATGAACTGCTGAACACGAATGCAGGTATCTTCTGCAAGGAGGTGGTTTTCAACCTGAAGTAGTCACCACAGTTCCCTGTGCCTTTCTGCACAAGCTCTCTTGGAAGGTGGGTGAACGGCACAGGCAGCCAAGTAACACACTCTGTGGCTCCATCCATAGCTATGGGGAAAAGCATCATTCCCCTTCATCCTGCAGTACCTCCCTGGTGGGCAGGACGTCTGCTCCATGCTCACAGTGCCACGAACCACACATTGTGCCAGAAGAAGGTGGGAGTTCAGTCTGCAGAGGGATCTACCACCCTGCTAGCCCCAAAATCATTTGCAATGGCATGTCAGGCCTCTTCCCCTTAATGACTCCAGCTCTTCACACATTTTCTTTTCATCAAAGCAAGACTGCTTGCTCTGGTTGAGGAGGAAACCCTGCTGAGCTCGAGGTCCCCAGTTTGGCCTGTTTTACTGCTGTGCCACCCACCTGGGAACACCTACTGCAGGGACTGAGCTCTGCCTGGGGCTGGTGTAGTGCATGTGTGGAGGAATTCTTGGTCTTCCTCTTCCCCAAGTGCTAATAGAAGCAAAGCCAATGGCTGGGGGAAGAAGGGGCAAAACAATCGCTCACAGCTCTGATGCAATGTTTTCACTTGCACATTTGAAGTGCTTTCCAAAACCTGGCAGGTGACTGAAGGGGAAACTGAGGTTTGAAGTGACTCAAAGTGCAGCTGAGCCTCAAGGAGGGTTCTCCTCCCAGCAATACCAGCCCTGGCAGAGAGGTTGTGGCCTCATCCCTGTCGCCTTCTAACAAGGTAAGAAGATGACATCCAGAGAACTGAGCCAGCTGGAGATACCTGCTGACAGCACCAGCTTCTCATCCACTGTAGAAGGGAGCTGAGTAAAGCACTTGGCAGTTTCTAAGACGTCTGCTAAATGCAACCATGCCCTAGCACTGCAATTAACTGTGTGCTAAGCCGCGCGTGCACAGCACCTGCAACTTGCTGCTGAAAGTGAGAAGCCACTTCCATGACCCTAAAGGACAAATCCTTGGGAATGTGCAGAGGGAGCCACTCAGCACTTCTTTCCTCCTCCAGCATCAGTAAGGTGTAATCTACCGCAACCCTCTGCAGTCCCTGGGATCTTCTCGCAGTTGGAGCGCATCCCATTTTAGCCTTTCAAGTGCAGCTTGTATCGATCTGCCTTGGGGCTGTGTGCCTGAGCTCCCCCGAGGTAGCCCAGCTGGGCTCTCAGTTCATTCAGACCCAGCTGAAATCCAGGGACTGGAGACAAGAGCTGCCCCAAAGATCTAGGGACATGGGGCTGTAGCCTGGAGGACAGGCAGCTCTGCTGTCCTTCCACCCTTCATGCAGACCTATTCTTTCAAAATTAAAAAGATCTTTGCTTCCTCAGAGGTACAGGTTACTCTTCCAACACCCCCTCCACCTTTACCTTTCTTCTGGCCATGGAAAGGCTCCCTCAGAAGTCACCTGGAATGGGACTGGTCTTTTTGTCTCAGTCACTGAACTTATTTTTTGGTGGGTTTATTTTGTGCTGATAAACACCAGGTCACGCTGTCCCCACTGCACCATGTACAGTCCATTTTGTATGCAGCTGAGTTTTCTTCTGTGCTTAAAAAGAGAGCACAGAGAAAGATGTAGCAGGACCTTGCAGAAGGAAGTCTCAGGGGAGCAGTGCACTGATGCACAAGAGTCTATCAAATGGTGCTGAACGTTACAAGAGACTCCCTGCTACACTCGGGTGTTCCACAGAAACATTCAAGAGGCTGTTGTAGAACCACGCAGCCCAAATCCCTGAATTAAAAAGAAATAAATGACCCACAAAACCTAAAAAAAAATAAAAAAAAACAAAACCCAACAAACCCCAACACCTTACAGAAATAAGCAAGAAAACCACCACTGCTGTTAAGAGTGGAGTGGACCACCTATCAATGCCAGCTTTTCTGTGGTGTCCTGTTCCAGCCTTACCCATACCCTCCCATCAGGTCTCTGCCCCATTGAGCAGACCCAGCCAGCTGCCCAGACCTGACCAAGTCACCAAATGCAGCTGGAGGCTGCTGAGGGACAATGCCCACTCTGCAGGAACCAATCCCACCAGCAAGAGTCTGCTGGTGCACACCTGACCTGGCTGGGTGCACAGCACCTGTAGTACATAGGACTCAAGTGGTCCCTTTCTTCTGAGAACAGATGCAGCTTCCCCATGTGTAGAGCCTGGTCCTCCAGGCCACTCAACCTGCTCACGGGGCTGAGATGTAGGGAAGAGCTGATGCTTCTGCAAGAGCAGCAAAGTGGGAATCTCCCCGAGGTTCCCCCTAGAAAGAAAGTGTGAGGGTCTGGCCAAAAGCGCGTGTCTTTCACACCTTTGCTCCTCTCGACCCTATCTGCAGTAGTCCCTGCCTGCATGTTTCTGAGCAGGACACCCTCTCCCTTTTCCCGAGTCCCCTAAAGATATGATGTAGTTCACACCAAACCTCCTCCTCCTCCTCCAGGCTCAGCACCCTCCAGCTGCCTCTGGTAACAGAAGCCCACCCCTGCTCTGCCTCTGCCACAGCTGCGCTGCCTTTCCTGCTGCCTCCTCACCTGGGGGTGGCTGCAGCCTACAAGAAGCAGGGCAGGTCCCTACTGCCAGAGGTTAGTGGAGCTCTGTGTGGACATCCCAGGATTGCTTGATGCATAAGGAGGGGTCTTTCCATCCTTTATTAGTAAGATGAAGAACGCTGACCCTTAATGGTGCTGTTTAGTGGCTGCCTGAAGATAAGTGCCTGTAGACTGCAGCTGCCTCGGGAAGTAATAAGGTAAGAGGAAAGGAGACCTGAGTTCAGTGGTGTTGGTGGGAATCTTCTTGTGGTTGTGGGTGCTCAGCTCACAAGGAGTGGGTGGACTGTGGATTGCTCCTTCCTGCCTCAGACCAGTGGAGCACTCCTAGAGCTTTAGCATGACTGAAGCTGCCAAGCACAAAACCCAGGGCTCTAAGTGCAATTGAAAATGAGTTTGAGTAACTCTACCAAGTACCAGCTGTTCCCCTTCTGCTTGGTTTTATTTTTTTGCACCTTTTTTATTATTATTAACAAAAGCAACAAATCTGAATGGGCTCTTGCAGCCCGTGAAGCTGTTGTGGACTTTCCTCCTGCTGCTTCTTGTGACTCCTGTGGCTTCCCCAGGGTGTGCTCAGGAGTATAAGGATTTCTTCTGTTTGTAATATTGAGTGGTAATTCAAAGAAATTGTGGGAGATACTGAAATAAGACCAAGGTGCTATGACTTGTATAGCTCTGTCTGTGTCAGTTGTATTGTACAGCCTTCAAACAGCTTCAAGGTGTTACGTGAGAACTTCATCCTTGTGTGACTGCCCCAGATTGTGCTTAAGTCCTTAAGTCCTGCCCTGCTCTTCCTGTCAGCTCTGAGGAGTTCCCCAGTTACCTCAAAGTCTTACTCTTTCTAGAACTTGTTTTGCGTTGTGTGTTGGTCTCAGCACTGCCAGTGCTTTGTCCTGGGAGCTGCAAGTTTTTCACTGTTTCATGGCAGTATTTGGGAGCCCCGTGAGCTCAAGTCGGAGGGAAGAGAGGTGTGAGGGGTGACTCTTGTCTGAGTGTTGGGGGAGCTGCCGGGAAGCTGCAGCTCTACTGCAGGCTAATAGGCCCTTCCTCTGGGGTCAGGCTGAAGAAGCAAGGGAGGCTCCAACAACAGTGTGGAGATGAATGAGTTTCTGACAGGTGAACCTTGCTAGTCCTGTTCTAACAGGTTTCTCTGTTGAAATAATTCCTGTGCTCCTAGAAATTCAAAAGTGCATTTTCATTCACTCTGATTATCCTGTGAGATGTGGCAAAAGAGGAAATGGTGCATAAATTCCAATACTGCAGTTGTCCCTTCCAGGGTCTCCGTGTTAACAGCACCAGTGCCAGGGCTGCTGCCTGTGTGGGGAGGGGTGGGATGAGCCATACGTGCTCCCGTGCAGGACTGTAATCCTCCCCAGGGCCCCAGGTGTGTTTGTCTTAAAAGTGCTGTGATAAATAATCTAATGAACAGCAATTATGAAAACAAATGTTTCCTAGGTACATAATAGATAATAAGTATCTAAATACTTGGAATTCTATTGGAATAAAAATAATGACTCTAATATATACCTCATGTGTATTAAAACCTGCCAGGCCTCGTTATGAGGGAACAGTGTGAAACTGGTGCAACATTCAACAGCAGCCTTGGAGGAGCTGGAATCCCCTCTCCTCCCATGGTGGATGCCAGTGAGATCAGGGGCTGAATTTAGGTGCATTCTGCCTGTTTGCTTGCACCAGAAAATATCTGCCTGTAATCAGTCGTACTGATCCCAGGGAAAAGAAGACATCAATAACATAACGGTCACTTAATCCTTCTTTTTTTTTTTTTTTAAAGCTCTTTGGGAAAGGTGGCTTGTGACAATTTTCCCCCTCACCCGTCCTGGTGTGTTTTTGAGGATGCATCCCCTGTGTCTTTGCGTCTGACTAATCGCCGAGGCAGTAATTGGCTCAACTTGAACGTGGCGTTCCAGGAGCCTTAAAGGGAAAAAGGGGATGGCGCTGCCAGGCTGAGTGCGACTGCTGCGCTCGGACAGGTCCTGGGCAGCTCCAGCTGTCTCAAGTCGCAGCAGCGGGCGGGTAAAGCGCAGCAAGCCCCCCCCCGGCCGGCCCCCTTCTCTCTCCTTGAACCGCGACAGGACCCGGGAACGGCAGGGCGGCCGAGGCGGCTCCGCTGCGCACAGACGGGGCTCGCCGGGCCGGGCCAGCGCAGCCGGGGGCAGGCAGCCGCCCGGCAGCAAGCGATGCTTTTAAGGACCAAAAGCAAACGCGGCTCTAGCGACAGGTTGAGCCGCTGGTGAGGCGGCAGCCCCTGTCCGTCCGTCCGTCCCCCCCCCGCCTCCTTCCCTTGGTTACAGCTTCCCCGCCGCCCCCGCTTGCCGGCATCCCCGCCCCGCGCTGCGGCGGAGCATCCCTCGGCCGCGGCGGGGAACCCCCCTCCCCCGCCGGGGCTGGGGGTGGTCACCTGGGCCCGGTTACCTGTAGGAGGTGGTGTGGCCGCCGTCCGCCTGCGAGCGCGGCCGGAGCTGCTCGGGGCCGCCGCAGCCGTCCCCCGCCGGCCTCCCGCCGCCGCCGGGCAGGGCGCAGGCGGCGCGGCCCGGGGCGGGCTGGGGGGCGGCCCCGTCCCTCCCGCCGCTGCTGGCGCTGACCCAGGGGAAGGCGTCCCGTCTCGGGAGGGGCCACGCTCTGAAGTCCCGCCGGTACTGGGTCTCCGCCGCGAAGGGCTCTCCGGCGGCGACCGCCCGGCCCTTCCTGCGGCCGCTCGGCTTCCCGGCGGCGGGGTCCCGCGGGCGGGGGGC
>JANHGN010009603.1:0-43425 GCA_024605025.1 Megaceryle maxima
AAAATCAAAAAAAAAAAAAAAAAAAAAAAAAAAAAAAAAAAAAAAAAAAAAAAGTCTAGTTCTCATAAAGCATGACCTCCGTTGGTAGCGATGAGTTTTCTGTTGTTATTCCTTGCATTACTGCTGTTCAAATTAAACTAACTAGGATTTGTAACGTTGACATCTTGGACACAACCAGCAGCCACACACACTGCATGGCACGCAGCCGTACAGACCTCAGCAGAGGGACTGCGAGAAAACAGATGAAGGGGTCCAGACGTTTACCTCACTGCAGCTCACGTGAAACGAGAGCAAGCACCTTTTTAGTAACTCTACCATGAAGTGAGATAATGATGACTAGAAGATGAGGCCTCCATGGGTTATCTTTGTCCTAATTCAGTAACTAGGGCTTTACTCACACTTGGACCTTCTGTTTCTCTCCCAGAGAAACAGTGCAGCTAGAAATAAAGGATTCTGGATCAAATTCTGGAGCATGTATCAACAATATTAACCAAGCTTCAACTGCAAAATCTTTCAGTTATGAGTGGAAAGAGAAGACCTTGTTGGCCAAAATTAAAATCTGTGTATTACCAGCCTCCAACTGACCTGGGTGCTACTCTCAGTAGACATTCCAAAACAAAGTCTGTGTAAGCTCTGCTGGAAAACCTGAGTACATTGGTTTCATTCCCTGTGTAAAAATGATTATTATATAAACTTATTCTGCACTCATATGGAGCTGTAACTATAAAACCAACATAGAATCATCAGGTCATTCTCTACGTTGGTAGGCAAATCAGATTTTCTGCTCTGAAAGAGTAACAAGCAAAAGCAGAGGAAACAATTCCCTGTGCCAGACAAGAAGTGAACTGAGGCACTAGCAGTTTAACATGGAACTTGAAATCAGTTCTCCTAATGCAAAAGTAAAATGATTTTTTTATTAACTCCCCCCCCCAATAAAGTAAAATTAGAGACTGAGCATTTGTGAGAAGCTCCACCTGAAAGGGGATGTGAGAAGACAGAGGAAAGGTATGAAGGGAGAGTTAAAGCTCATTTGAAACGTGCACACAAGGAAAACAACCTTTGCTAAAGATTTGGTACTCTGGACAAGACCTGGCATCGCAAGGCTTAGTCTTGGAATGAAGAGACATGCAGGCAGAGGAAAATACAAAAAAAGAAAAGAAAGAGGTTCCATAAACAGTAGAATTTTCAGTCTCTTTCAGCTTGCAAATGAGGGCAGGATCAAACAGGCCAGAACAACATACAAAGCCAAACTGAGGTTAACTCGGGTAAGCAGGTGCAGTGTCACTGTTCTGTCACCTGTTTCTAGGGGAAGAAAGGAGTCATAATCACACTTTCAATACTTTCACAAATGTAAAACATCAAATGTACTCCTAACTATCAAAAACCATTTTGAGTTCTGGCACCAGTTACTTCATCTTACAGTGCTTTTTTTCTCTATGAACAGGCTCGCTGTAATTCAGGACAAACTAACAAGAGGTTTATGACTTCTAATGCTTTGTGTTTGAAGGCAAGGTAGTAAAATCTTGAATTTGCCCTATTTAGTAAAGTACTTGGCAGCTAGTGTTTTAATGGATTTAAACAGGATTAATTTCTTTCACAATTAGTATTTTCAACAACAGAAATAACGTGACTAATTCCATTCACTTTATGCTACATATGCACAATCCAAAGCTAAACTGATCAGTGGTGCTTTTCATTTTCTGTTCTAAGACTTGACATGAAGTTTTCATAAACTTGCAATATTCCTTTCCTTGCTTAAGAAAAAGCTATTCATACATTTGATAAAATAATGCATTTGGTATATAAGTAACAGTGAATGCCAAGAATCTGAAAATATCATTGGTGTAAACCACATTTGTTCTGACAAGTTAGCTCCCAGAAATAAATTCGAGGCAGGAATTTCTGCTTCAGGGTTATTCAAGGCAAAAAAAAACCCATCAGTTTTATTGTTTTTAGACAACACAAGCAAGATCAGTCTATAAAGTTCAAACAAATCACACTATAAAATGTGTTTTGTTTTGGTATAATTTAAAAACTCCAAAATGTTTCTTGGCTTATCTCCAAAAAGACTTGGAAAAGAAGAGGCAAGC
Organism: Megaceryle maxima; assembly: GCA_024605025.1. NCBI lineage: Eukaryota > Metazoa > Chordata > Aves > Coraciiformes > Cerylidae > Megaceryle > Megaceryle maxima. Next base: position 2,091 of record JANHGN010009603.1, read on the forward strand.
GTAATTTTGCAAACAATTTAAGGCTTTCTGATTAATAAAATACCATGTTACTTTCATATGCTTTTTCACACTCATAATTACTCTGATGCAATGCACCCAGTAGCTGCTTCAGACATTGCACTGAAAATAAACTGGATTTTTTTTTAACTATATTATTGAGTAACTCAAGTTTAAGGCACTAGCAAATGATGTGTCACGTTTCAAACCTCTGGAAATTAATGTATTTGTGTGCATTCCACTGAACCAGGCTGTTCACAGGCCAGTTCCTCACTCTGGCATTCAGAACTGACATTACACTTCTTTACTTGAGGTGACAGATGAACTCTTGCTACGGTGGTGATAGTGGTGACACCGCTAGTTAGTCAACCTGTACACACCACCTTGTCCAGCCCTGGGTGGGGAAGCCCGTGTGTCTGCTTAGGAGCAGCTGCAACAGGCAAAAAAGAAAAGTGAAAAACCCCCATAGTTCAATGTACAAACTCTTGTATACATGTACTGGTTGCTCACATATGCACACAACTATGAAAACTAGGAAAAAAAATGTTCAAACAATGTATTTTTATCCCAAGAGAGCTGTTCCCACACCCCTGTCTGGGGTGACAGTCAGTGGTTCACAGTGTTGAGGCAGTCAACAACTTTGGAGCTGCCCTGTAGCATCTGGGTTTGTTTTGCTCCCTCCGTTGAGAAGCACTGCTACATCTGAGGTGTGTCAAGTGGTCAGGTTCTGGTCAGTTCTGGTTCCTCCTGAAACTCTGGACACCGAGTTCTGGAATCCAAATGAAGAGGATATTATTCTAAGAATGCCAAAGTGACTCTTCCCATTTTGATGGGGGCTGGTGAGCTGTGCAGGCTTTTGCCTGTTACCCAATTCCATTTGCTGTTTGTGTCTGTGCACACTGATTTACACAGCAGAAGAAGGAAATTGCTTCCCCACAGAGAAAAGGAGATAGCCTTCTAGGAATTTCTGTTTGCTCATCCACTGTTGATTCCCTTTAGACAAACAGGATTGCACTGCCCATCTGTGCAACTCACAGCTTTTCTAGGGACTCTTAACAGGCTATTCTTACCAGGCAAGGGTGGTGAGAAAGCTTCTTTTCCAGCGAAGCTTGCAGATCCAGACTGCTGTGCGTGGGGTTCCTGGAAGGGATGGTATTTTCCCAGCCAGCCAGGCAATGCTGTGAAGAGAGGTGGGAATGCTGCACTGGAGTGCTTCAGGCTTTTCATCTCTTGTGGCCTGTCCTAAATAAGAACTTCTGCACAGGGAGGTTTTAGCAGGTAATTAATTAATTTTTGAGGAGTTCTATATGACTAACAGGAAAGAAAAGTAATCTCTAATGAGGCAAACCTGCATAGCTGTCCCCTCTTCCACCCTTCACAGGCCAATTATTTCAAAACCGCCTGCTTTGTGAACTCAAGCACCTGACCTCTCTGAACCTGCCTCAACTGACTCATCCAGTTCCCTAAACCTCAAAACCAGGCTTCTTCCTACCTCTTCCCTGGAAATCTCTAGGCCAGGGCTGAGTCTGATTAGTAACACAGCCTGCAGCATTGCTGAGATACAGGACCGACTCTACAGAACCAGTTTTAAATCTACCCTTGCTGCTATTGATTTTGCCTGGCCCCTATACACCAGGAACACTTCACAGAAGCTTATCTCTTATGCTCCCTAATATCTGTGGAAAGAATCACTAGCACTCTGTGTACGCTTTATTGTCTTGAAAGGTCAATGCCTGGAATAGGTCAGTTGAATCATACCCCACCTCCATATGGCACATTCTTTTTCTCAGCGTAAAGCTTTCGGAGATAGGTCAAATACTTCATGTCAGCTACACAAAGGTAGGAACTCAGAAGCACACACACCAAGGGTTTTTCTTGCTACTTTCCCAGATTGTCTTTCCTTCTTGTGCTGTAAAACAATGACCTGCCTGGGCTGTGCCAACGGTACCAGCAAGAAGACAGCAACTTACGGAAGGTAATGCTAGATCATCTGCCAGTTCAAAGCTCTTCCTGCGATGGGCTTTGTATTTGTAGGCAGGCATGAGGGTAGACCTGGGAATGCTGACCCTGTAACCACAGAAGGCAAGAATTGCCTATGTGTTCGACAAGGCAGAGAACACTTGTACACCTTCCCCACTCAGAACCCCGGGGTCTAATCCCAAAGTGAACCAAGTTAAAGTTTTGGATTAGGGCATTAGACACTTAACATGTACACGCAGATTCTGGAACAAATTCAGAGAAAACATGCATTTCTTGCTGACTTCCAAGCTGTTTCTACTTATGGAAAAGATCACCTTGGAGTTTTTCAGCAAGAGATATCTCTGCCTTGACAACAGCAACCTTCCACAGAGCTATTTTGATGCTGTTTTCTCCCTCACATGATCAGCTTTTTCTTCCTTATTGTTTCCTTGAGTTCTGCATATTACAAAGCAGTAATTCTTATCTACCTGACATAGGCTGGCTCTTCCAATGTCTCTGGGGGCTGGTGGGTACGTGGGATCTTACAGATGGGGCAGGCAGATTCTGGATTCACAGGGACAGTGAAGAAGCGCTGGTTTAATCGATAGCAGTAAACACCTGCCAGAGAGTAACAAACCACCATGGTATTTCTCATTCGTCAGCAGGTCCCTCAACCCTGTCAACAAAGCTGTGTTCTACCACAGGGCCACACATGCATTCTATAGAAAGAGCTGCTTTCCCTAAAATATAAATTTCCTGTCCCCAAATAAGTTCCTAAAAAGCAAACCCAAATCTTTAACCTCCTCAACTCATAAAGAGAATGTTAGCCAATTACAAGAAACCCTCACAAAACAGGATGACACCGATTGAAAGAGGACCCCTAGAAGACTTAAGTATCTTTGGAATAGGAAGTTGAGTCTGGTTTAGAAGCTGCAGCTAAAAATAACACGTTCTGCCTTGTCTTGCACGTGGGGCTCTCTCAGAACGACAGGCAAAGACTGCTCAGTTGTTTGTTCTCAGAAATTGGATTAGGAAGAAATCTGATCTTACACTTATGGGAACTGGTTATCAAATCTGGTTCTTGTTCAGGAACTATGTAATCCAGAGCCTTGGGCCTAAAGAAACATGCAAAAAAATCAGTTAGTGACCCGTGGATAGGTCCTCTGAACAAGCCCCACCTCTCCCCAGCATACAATTCCAGTTGCCTACAAAGCCACCCTTCCAATTTCTCACTCCAATCAGACTGTACTTCTCGTTACTCTAAAGGGATACGCTGCTGCTTCAGCCCTTCCCAAACCCACTTACTGCAGGTGCTGCTCGTGAATACACGCTTCTCTGTTGGCCTGGCGGAATTCCTGCAGCTCAGCAAAGTACTGGTCAGATTTTTCTGCTACCAAAGAGCTTGTATCTAGGAGCCCTGAGAACACCAAGGAAAAGAGAAAAGTTCAACGAATTACTAAATCTGGGAAAGCACCAAAGCAACTTCAGGCAAACCAGTCAAAACAACCAAAGGTCTGAGTCACCAAAAAGGATAACAAGAAGAGCTTGCCATTACGTTAAGACAGAGATCTGCTGCATGGTTTGGGTCCCTTATTGCATTCAGTCATTTTAGTTCCCTGGTATCCCCTCTGACCCCACTCAGCTTTGCCATTCTCTGTCTGGATTCCCATTCCACTGCCACTTCACTGCTCCAGGGAAGACCAGGTCACCTCCGGCCTGGACAGAACTGCAGCTCCTCTGCTGAGACCTGCTTCCTGAGCTCCAGGTCTGCAGTTCTGCCACACCTCAACTTAAAGGGGTCATACACTTTAACTCTTCACATGCTGAGAGCTTTGCTTCAGGTTCAGGATTCACCTGCAATCCAGTCATAGCCCAGGAAAGGACGCACAGACCAGCTGCTCACAGGTATGGTATATTCTTCAGGGTCAGATTGAAAAGTCACATGACCAGCTTCCTTCTGGGAAGAAAACAATTGATAAAAAGACTTCCTATACATCTAGCAGGAGATTCAAAGGTACAGCTTAGGAAACAACTGGAAGCTGTTTAAATGGGACAGCTGTGGCTTAGTTTGAGGCTGGATTCTATCTATGCCTCTACCAGTAATTTTCTCACCATCCCTTTGCCTTCTCTGTTCTTAACACAGGAAGAGGAGGCAGGGCACTGGCTCAGGCTAAGGCAGTATTTTTCAGAGTTTGAAACAAATTGCTGACTTCCCTGCATCACACATCCCCAAGCACCAGGTGACCTGTGCTGCCTTGGAGGACGATCACGACAACAGCCTGCCCTTCGTGCTTGAGCGAACAAGCTGAGAAGCAGCAGCAGCAGCACTGCGCCCGGCTGTTCTCCCTGAGCACGTGAATCACAAACACAAATGACCAGCAGCCTCTCACTGACATGCTGCAGTTCTCTGGTCTTCAGTTCAAGGGCTATGGAAAGCAGGGGCTGAACAAACTGCCAGCAACCCCTGCCTGCTAAGGCCGGGAATAGTTCTGATTCCGACTTCCAATTTACACAGTGGGAACGGGGCAAATCATGCTCTCCTGACCCTCCCTTCCCATCCTTCTATTGACTCATAAATCAATTGTCATAAAAATAGGCAAAGCACTGGTTTTATCATTTACCTTCAACTCTTTGGACTGAGATGTCAGCAAGATTGATTTAGGGATTGTGGGCTGACTACTGACCACGTGCTGCTCGCTGGTCTCTTCACTTGGCATTCTGCTCAGTGATGGGTCCAGATGAGCCTTAGGCTGTTTATTCTCATGGAAACCACGTAGCAGAGTGGACTGTTTTCTGTTCTCTCCATGTCCCAGAAGGAAGGATTCTTTCTCCGGTCTTCCTTGAGCATGGCCATCCCTATCCACTCCAGAGGTTTCTCTGCCACACATAATGACTGCAGGCACTGGTATAACATTCTTCTCTTTCCCAGGAAAGCTAGAATCCAAACCTTCTGCTTCCTGCCTCTTTGCTTGTTGTTGCTGTACCTGTCTGTCATTGCTGCTGTGTTTAAGAGATGAACAGGGCTCTGCTCTGGCTGTGTAAGCTCCAGGTTCCACAGATACCAACACTGCAGGGTCAGTTGTAGACTTCACAGCACTGGCTTGATTTTCCTTCTGTAAGAACAGAGATTCTCAAACCATGTGGCATCATTCAGATTACAAATACCTTTCATTAGGACATTTCACTCAGTAAGGGAAAAATCAACCTTGCATTCTAGTCTGCTCACCTCTTTAAATTCCTGCAAGGAAAAAAGCAAAATCCTTATGTTATGCATGAGACATTACTAAGGGTTTGGAGAAGATACAAAAGGGATCCACTTCCAGCTAAATGTAGCTAAATCTCCTTCCCAACTGAGGAACTTTCAGCCTTTGTGCTTAGAGGAAATAAAAGGGATTATGTTCCACAATGTTCATTCCTGTCTTAGACACCTACATTTCTTAGTCAGGAACTGATCTCCGAACCCTTTGCAAGGAGAACACATCAGAGACCTCAGGATAAACAAGAAATGAAGTCTAGCTGCTTTTCTAAGAGACTCCATGTTACACAGTCCAACTTCTACCAGCTTCTCTACATCTGTGTCTCCTTTACCACACCACTCCATGGGCAGAGCTGCTGCCTATCATACAAGACCCCTTTGCTCCCCAGCACTTCTAACACAGACACAGCACATACCCCTCTCTTGGGCATGGGGACAGCTCTTTCGGTAGCTGTTCTGTTATGAAGAGATGCTGGGCAGAGTGGCTTGCTGAGAAGTCTTTTTCTCATCTCTTCCTGCTTCATTCTGAGCCTTTGCAGAAGGTCCTGGTTGGCCTGACGCAGCCTCTTCAGATGCTCTAGCTCCATCCTATGAAAACCTTTCCCTGGAAAGCCAGAGGAAGGGTGAGCTACACAAACAAAAACATTAAACAAAGAAGCAGACTCAGGAAAAAAACTCTTTCAGGGGACTTTTCATAAAAACCACTTACAGCTGTTACAACATGGGGAGCGTTGATCATTTCTCCTGAGAAATCATCCAGTCTCAAAACTCTATGCTAAGAACTAGCACCACTGCAGACTTCTCTCCCCTCGGAGGAACCGTCAACTATTTTGCACTCAGAAACTGGTAGCTGACTGAATAGAGACAAGGTATTCTTACAGAGGAAACAGTAAGGATGAGAAAAGTCGCATCAAAAAGACAAATAAGAGACGTGATTCAGAAACTGATTATTTAGGACAACCTTATGTAATTCTGCTTTAATGTTCTTTTTAAACATCAACATTTATATTGTGATAATACCAGGATGCTCATAAATTCAAAGTATGAATAATGTATTTACTGCACCCGAAAGAAACATTGAGTCAAACTGTTCTCCACATTTTACAGACAAGAAGACTGCAAACCATTCAATTTTGACTCAGGACTAGGGCTCAGTTCCCATCCCACACATTCATCACCGAGGGTTACTGCCCTTTTATTAGAAGAAGGGGGAGAAAGGAGCTAAGAAATAGGTAAATAAAGCTTAGTTTGACTGGAAGGCCGTCACACTGTTCAACGTGTTTACAACATCACATGCCCCTCTAAATTTGCAGGAAGTTGTTGTTTGGTTCTTTGGGTTTTTTTCCTTAAATAAACCAAAATAAACCCAATCCACCACACTGCTTTTGGCTAGAGCGATCGATTTTGTTCTCCGGAAAACTATGTGCTTCACTAACACCTTTTGCCTCAAAGGATTCCTAAAACCCTTTTCCAAAGCTCATCCGATTTGTTTGTGTCCGCTACCGTGGCAACCGGACGCGAGGAATGGAATGTATACGCTGTACAACGGTACTGGGAGGAGCAGGGAGCAGCGCTAGCAATCAAAACACTGCAACATTACCTTTTTGTTACAAGAAATAAATGAGAGGTGCACTACTGGACACTGAGGCGCTAAATTCGAGATCGTTTGAACAAAACAGAAGTTCTGCCAGTATTCACAGGACAAAGCTAACAGCACGCTCTCATTGCTCACGGGAAAGCAAACACTCCGAAAATAACATTAGTCAAGGGACTTTCTGGAAGGGTTTTACCAGATGAAATCCACCCTGAGCATTATCGACAGAAGCTGTTAGCCCTTCATGCTCAACCCCAGGGGTTCAAGCTCATGAAAGTTCTTTCGTCTGGATCCCTTGCGAGAAGGAGCTCAGCGCCTCAGTTAAAAATAAACAATGGCTGGCTGGGGAGCGGAGAGCTCTCATCTCCGCAAGTTGTCCAGCAGCCATGCCGCGCCCCGCAGAGCCCTTTCTGCGCAGACGCGCTTGTGTCGGCTGTCCCACGAGGAAGGGGAGACGGCCCTGGGCACCATAAATCCCCTTCCCTCTGCTAGAGGCCGTTCTGGCAGCCGGCGGAGCACTGGTAAACCCGCGGCCGGAGGAGCCTGCGAGTCTCTCCGGGCCACGCGGCTCCAGGGCTGCGGACGCTCCAACTCCCCGCGCTCTCCCCCCGCCGACTCCGCGTTTTCGGGCCCACCTGCGCCGCGCCCGCCGCTCCGAGCCGCCGGGCGATCCCGCGGCCGCGGGGATCCCCGCCCTCCCTCCAGCCGCCGCCGGGATTCCCCTGGGCGGCCCCGGCCCGGCCGTTCCCGCAGCTGGGCCCGCCCCGCCGCTCCCAGCATGCGCGGGGGCCGGCCCGCCCCGGGCCGCGGGGGAGGTGTCGGGGAGCCCGGCAGGGCACGGCCCCAGCCTCCTCCTCCTGGAGTCGCGACGTCTCCCCCGCGGCTGGTCTGAACGGCTGCCCAGGGAGCGTTCTGAGAAGTTATCACTGGGAAGCAGCCCCCTGCTCTGCTGACGCGCACACTGTCACCTACCGGGAACACCGAGTCACCGCAACGTTATTAGCGCGGTTATTAGCTGACCATTACTTCCTATAATATTCTCAAGTAGTCGCTGATTCAATACCAGGATTTTTTGCGTGATTTAAGAAGAAATCTCTCAAACTTTCAATCAGCTAAGTTCAGTATCAGGCGTCCCCTTGTTAATTTTCACAGTGAGCACACAGATCAAAGGTCACTGCTGTCAAACGTGCAGTTCCCTACAACCCGGTACCCTATCATCACCCGAATATTACACTTGAAGACTTTGTGACACGACAGGCAGAACACATTAGCAGAAACATTTTCCTAATTCATTTTTATTTTGTTTTCCATCATTTACAGCACTGATACAGGAATAATTCATGCAAATTTACCACCTTAAATACAGCAGAGAGAAAACTCACTGGTAAGAGGATTTCAAAGAGCTCCATCACCATAACACAGTAAGAAAATTAAGTAGCAGCAATAAGATAAAGTGCATTCAGCTGACCTTCTTTAGTAAGAGTTTGGGGAAGACTCGTTTTTTAATTACTTGTTCTAAGGATTAATTCATCGTTCTTTATGATAATCAGAAGAGAAGATGTGCCTCCTTGCTGATAGTGTTCATTCCTCCACCACTCTGAATTAAAGTAGTAGAGCTGTATTTTGTTTAAGAGGAATTCAGCTCATGGGCCTTTGTGTTAAAAGTTTGATTCTTCAACACTTGGGCTTCTAGGGACAAGGATTACAAATATATTTGAAAATTCTTTCCTACCATGATAGCAGTTTTGCTTCTTTAAAAATTCAAGTGGTTCTTCCCCCAGTTCTATAGATCAGGTTTCTGCACTACGGCGAGAATGCCGGTATCACCAAATCTGAATGTGTCACAAACACACACATGCGCACGACACCAGATTCTGAGAACTCATCAATCTCTTTTCCCTTTGCAGACCAGACACTGGCTTAAAGATCAGCTCATTTATCAGATTTCCCCTAAAAGCCTGCTCAAGAGATGCTAACACCACAGTCTTCAAAAGCAAGGTCAGCATTTCAGGTAGCCTAGAGCTGCTGAGCAGCAAATCATCATCTCCCTCTACCTGGAATTGACCATTTCCCTGGTGTATGAGGGATGTGCTTCATGTTCCACCTCAAAGACACAGTACACAGCCCATCAGAAATGTGTGTTTGATAGCCTGAGAGACTGGACAGCTGAACTGATTCCTATCGTGCCTGCAGCAGAGGAACAGTGGATGATTCCACTTCTTCTGGTATACTTCACCAAAGAACACATTTCCAGGGGCAAGGACTCAAACTTCTTTCCTATTCATCCTCAGATGTGATCCAGGCTGTATTTATGTCCTGGGGGTTGCCTGAGGAAACCGACCAAGGCCAATGAAGACCTCTTATGAACGTGGCTTTTCAGTTTGGGTGGGATTCAAAGCTGTCTACTGGAAGCAAAAGGTTTGTTTGCTTCCCACACTCCAGGGATGTAACAAGAGTCTCACTGCCAGTTCCTACATGATCGAGGTAACTTCAAGTCTTACTACAAATGTTAGGACAGCCAAAAGCACTCATTAACATTTCCCTGGTTTTACTTAGTCAAGTATCAGGCAGCTTCCTTCTGGAACTTTTGTGACACACGAAACAGGGGACTTGTCACAGGCATGTGTATGCACACCTGATAATAAATAAATCCTAAGGTCACTTGGTACCATTTTCAAGTAAAAAGTCTCATTGTCAACAGGAAAAGAGAAAACATTGCTTAGTAGTTCTCAATTCAGCTGGGACCTGCTTAAAGACAGCCCATATTTTGATGTTGAACAGATTTATGCTGTCACTACAGGATCTGATCTTCAGATATTTTGCGGGGAACAGAAAGGTTATACCCAACACATGGCAAAACACTGACCCACCAAGTGGAAAATGAAATTTGCAAAAGAATCCTGGAACTACTGAAATCAGAAGTAATTTCTACTGTATCAATTCTAACAGGAAGAGACTCAAGTCCTTACAATTCCCTAATCTTATATTCCAAAATTACTTCAGGGCAAAATTCAGTGATTAATTTAATCTACTTGCAAAGAAAGAATGTCTTAAAAAAAAATAAATTAAAAATTAAAAAAGCTTTAACCTATTCTTGCCCTGGCATGAAACACAAGGGACAAGTCTTCCCCATACCCCAGAGCAGCTGCACTTGCCAGCTCATTCTCATACTTTTAAGAGAAGAGAAACATCAAATCATATTACTGCCGGACTGCAACATCCTGTGGGAACTCTGCATGGAGCAAAATCTCTTACAGCCTGTGATCCACATGCTGTTCAGCTGGCCAAACAGCAGTAATGGAATTCCAAATGCCTGCTTCCCAAACCACAGCTGTGCATTTCCAAATTAAAAAAAAACAAAAAACAAAAAACCAAAAACCTAAAAAAAACCCCCAAACCCACCTCATATTCACCAACTTATCTCATAAGGCAGTTCATGACATTCTGACAACTGGCTTTTCTTTCCTACTTTTCTTCCTCAACACGCTGCTAAATTATCAGCACTACCTCCAGCACAGGAGCTAGTTAGGTCTTTGCAAACTATTTGTGCGTGAGGTAAAATGGGCCAGACTGTGTTATTAAAGAGCTCTGAAGAGGAAGAAACTAACTCCAAATACAATACGCTTACCAAAGAAAACCTTAGCCCCTCTTGCTCTGGAAGAGAGCTGGATTTTGTTCACAGGTTTAAACATACTGACAGTAATAATCCTTTCTATGAAGGGCCACGGTGATTCTGTCGTGCTCTGTAATGGAATATTAACCTAGGAGATCGGCCTGCATGGGCTATAAATACATTGTGAAACCTTCATTACATCTGTGTGCAAAGGATCTGTGTTCAGACAAACAGCTGCTTGTCACATACATAAACTTGGGGCTTAGAAGTCAAAACTTCTATCCTCACATAGTAAAATGAATGATTTCATAAAGACGTGTTGGAATAGCCTGATAAACATTTGTTTTAAATTTGTTACTGTACGTGATTTTGCTTTAAAAAGCCCCTTGTAAATGTATGAAGCACACATTCCTTCTGAAGTAGACTGGTCTCACAAGAAGGAAGAAGAAGACTTACAAACAGCTAGTGTTTAGAGGTGGGGCACAAAACAGGGAAGCAGAATCCTACTGTTCACACAGCAACTGGAAACAGCAATAGGCTTTTGCTCTTCCCTTTAGGGAATTCCATCATCCACCATGTTCTCTGCAGTACTTAAGAGAGCACTGAAGGGAGACAGTGTTGGTTTTCTCTTCTTCCCACACTATCTGCTTTGCTGCAGGTACTGATGTGTGAACATGTTGAGTTCACTGTCAAGCCAACCCGCTTTATTCCTGCAAGGACAGAAAGTCTCCATTAGGTGAGTAAAATAGCTCTTTTCAAGCCAGTCTGAAGGAAGCATGACTAAACCAAATATCAGCAAGGCACAGGGAGGAGTGCAGAGGTCCACTCCAAAGTGCTGCTGCCACTCCTTGCCCTTCCTCAGGTCAGGAATGCTTGCCTGCTAACAGTCCCTAGACTTTGAAGTTCAAACTAAGTTCTTGGTCACAACTTCACATTGATCTTACTCTGTAGATAAGGAACATTTGAAGCATTCTTCCTGATAGCGTTCACAGGGTGACAAAACCAACAGACAAGTCTGTACAAAGGTGAGGGTGAGCCTTTTAGCTTGGAGGATTTTGTAGGAGTAGAGGACTGTTTTGTTTTGATAAACGGAAAGAAACTGTAATTCCAAACAAACCAAAACCAAGACAGACAAGGTGTTTTGTGATACAGATTTAAATGACTGTCACCAGTACATGGCAAAGTACACAGTGAAAGGGAAGACAACTAGGTAGGGAAAGATGCTGATGTCTGCACATCAAATACTATGATGAAGGACTGTACTCAAAGGTACACCCTAATCTGAACATCTTGGGGCAATCACATGAAAAACAGTTGTAAGCAAATGTCTGTCTATACGGGATAATAAAATCTCACCTGAGCAGTTTTGCTTTGCTCTGCAGTGAATCCAGAACTTCTATTTTTTTATTCATGGCAGAAATTTCCTGCTCCAGATTCTCCCGTGTGACATCTACTTGCTGACACAAATGAGCAAACGTTCCAGCAAGCTCTCTATGAAACAAGAATAGCTGGATATGACAAAAAGATCAAGAAAGAAAAAGCAGCATATTCAAGGAATAAACCTGTTTGATGTATAGACTGATAATGATCACACTGATTCAGGTGTTCATCTTTCCAGTTCTGCACAGTATGTTAGAGCATCAGAGCAACTTGAGTTGAAAAACAGCCATGCATTAAGGCTAATTTTCAATAGCACCCAAATACTGCATCAGTGATTAAAACCCCATAATATTCTTTTAATACACATGCATCATTACACACTGAAAGCCTGGAATTCAATACACAGACATAACTTATTTTAACAGGGAATATCGTTAAAAAACCCCCCTGCAAACAGAATTTAGATAAGGTTTTAGCTAAGCACAGGCAACTCACTGTTGGACTTGGTGGCTGCAGTTAGAACCTGTATAACTGACGATGAGCTGCAATTTCTCACCAGCGTACTCCACAAACTGCCGTTTGAAGGCTCTCTCTTTTGCTTTCGTGGTCCAGGTGAGGCGCTCATACACATAGAGGAGCCCGTAAAGGCCAAAAGACAGAGCAATCAGTCTCCAACCCACAGCCTTCCACACCTGAAAAAAGCAGAAGGGAAAGCAAATGACACGATCATCACGTAGGAATGACGTGACCTCCTGACAACGGTGCACAGAGCAGTGCGCTTAGATTCCGGGCACATGAAAATAAGCCAAACAGACAACCCTGACTTGCAAGTGGTTTCACTGGTCAGACAGCTTACTGCTGATGTCCAGTCTACAAAATAAAAACACCTAAACTGCTGGGGTTCTGCATTCCAGCACATTTAAATTACATCTGCAAGTGGAAATGAACTTAGTCTCGTTAACAGAATCCCTGTTTCTGAAGTAAAAGATGTCTTTAAGCAACCATCTCATCTTTGATAAACCACCCACCCCTGGACACTGACACCAGAATAGTAGGTGGGTATGGAACTGGCACTACAGAAACTTAGATTCTTCCTGCAACAAGAACTAGAGTTACCACACAACTTGACTTAGATCTCTTATGCCTCTGCAGTTTAGGGAGATTTGACATTCAAAACATTCTTTATTTTCTAAAGACAGAAAACCAGCAAATTCCAATTTTCTCTGAAAGAAATTAGGCATAGTATTTAAAATTAAGAGTTCTCCTCCCAGAAAGGAAGATCCACCCAATCAGAGGCTCTTGGTAGATATTTCTATCTTGATTCTTCTGTAAATGGGGAAAGAAAGAGAACAAATTTTTTTTTTTTTTATGCTCACAAAAGAATAAGACTACTTGATGCTGTTGTGAAGATAACCCTTTGAAGCACATTACAATAACCCTGGCTCTGAGCCTAACTATTACACAGAAAAGCTCTATAGATTCAAATGGAAGATCAAAAGAGAAATTATCTCACTGTCTGGGAATAGTAAATATCGACAGGATTCAGCAGTGTGAACACTTTTCAAGTCAGTGCTCCAGTTTTATTTATATAATGCTGCTCAGATTGTCAACGCACCACACCACCAACCACAATGATCCCCATGGAAGTTCGGGAAGTTAATGAGGCCAGTCCCGTCACCATCGACACCATGAGCTCTTCCTGGGTCATAGAGCCCTGAGGCAAAGGAGGCAGACTGGGATTTGCTGGTGTTAAAGGGCGTTGAACCTAATTAGAAAAGCGGTGACAAAAGAAGAACAAAGTACAGAATAAGAGAAGGCAAGCCACTGCCTTTCCCACCAAAAGACTTCAAGAGCACTGAAATGATGAATACCACATCTACCCCGACCACTCCATGAGGTATCTTACCTGGTCATTATAGCCCATCAAGGCCCGACGACCATTCTTTGGTCCCAAAAACCTGTTCACCAGCATCGTCCATCCAAGAGAGAAATGGAATTCTATGTCCTCTTGGAAGTCGGCACAAAGCTTGTCGCAGTTCAGATCATAGCTGAGCGTGAAGCACTGTCGGGGAATCAACATGTCTATCTGGCCCCGCAGAGAGACTGGGAGAAGGGGTTTTAAACCATCTGCACAGACAGAAAATAAAAACATTCAAAAAATGGCTGTTGAGTTTACAAGAATTAACTGAACTTGTATTCTGTAATCAGCGTGGTTACGGGTTGTTCCATCCTCCAGTTATTTTTCTTAGCACCTTATACTTCCTGAAGCTAAGCATGTTGCAAAGTGAGAGATACATCATGAGTTACTATTCGATTTGAGTCCTTCAGCTCAACTCAGAAGGAAATCTTTCCACAGACCATCCTAAATCCTCACAGGTAGCTGGTGGAGTTTACAGTTTAGCAACAGCTTGGAAAACAGAATCTGAAGGCCAATTCTAAAAGTGTTTAGGCACTGTATTCCTGTTAAAGCTTATCTTCAGACAGGCACCTGCCTACAAGTCATTCATATTTCATTAGGATCTAGGTCTGAAAATCTCTCAAGGTTCCAAAGACACAGTTCCTCTCTGTCATGAGGACTAAGCTGATTGCACACATTAATTAGCAAATCACTGCACACGTTCAGACACAGAGTGGAAAAAGCACTAATCCTCTACACAACAGCATTACTAATCAAAACAGAAACTAAGATGATGCCAGCTGCCTATCAGCCATCATATGAAAGAGAAACCCAGAACATCTAGTTATTTTGCACTGCAGTTCAAGGAAAGAGAAAGGGAACTATTGCCTGCTGAACTGACCCATCATTTCTTGCTGCATTGTCTGCAGGGAAGTTGTGATTGCATTGGAGCAACGATCTGACATGTTACGCCCCAGGCCTTCCTCGATGTGTTTATGCAGCTCCTGACAAACAGAGAAAGGGTTATTGAGTGTAAAATAAACATCAGTAAGATGCAAGTTGCAGGTGCTAGAGCCTGCCAGTTAAAAAAACCCTCCCAGAACAGGAGCACACATTCTGTCTGCTCATTGTTCTATTATTATTTTTTTCCCCTCATTCTTCAATGAAGAAGAAAAAGCAAATCAAAAAATCTCACATGTACTCTGTGGTCTAGGAAAAATTCTGTTTGAATGTGATACATACACGTATCAATTTATCACTGAGATGAATTTCTTCCTTTTTTATTTCTTTTTTAAAAAATGTTCACTATTTACAGAAGCTATCCAAACACAAGAGACATTCTAACAAAAGATTCTACACAATGTGAAAAGCTTAGCTCATATCCTACTTGGAAGGATGTTAAGCATTTCAAAATGCTGGCATAATTAATGACTTGAAGGAAAAAGAAAAAGGCCTCTTTAAGAGACAAACCTTACTTACACTCTTGTAAACTTTAAGAACTACTTGAGATGGATGGAAGTCTGCTTGGTATTCATCTACCAACACTGAAAGCCGTCTGATTTCTTCTGCCATTGCATTTGACACCTAGAGAAACAGAACAGGACAGTTTCTCTATGTTCTGTCCTCGGGAGAGACGGAAACCCCCCAGTGACACGCATTTCTTAATAAGCACTACTGAACATTGGGTGCTACCCTTGTGCAGCACCACGCGGCCGTCGTGTGCCAACTGCAAAATGCAGTTGCCTTGCAAACAAGGAAGATGGCTGAGAAGCATGGAGATCTGTGCTCTGCATAACAATGCAGACAGAAAAAAGACTGAAGCAATATAAGACTTGTGAAAAATAAAGAGGCATTTTCTGTATATTCTGTATTTTTTACTGTTCACAATAGTAAAAATGGCATGTTGTTATCGATAGCAAAAAGACTAACATTATTCCAGACTAAAATTATAAGGAAACATCTGAAACATTTTACTTAGAGCACCTTATACAAGTCTCACTGAAAATTTCCTCCACATATTCTACTCTTCATTTTATTACCTCAAGGGAAAAATAATCAAAAACTACAAACTTCTTCTGAAAGCATTTCTTCTCTTCCCACCCGTAACTCCCCCATTCCTAGTACTTCAAACCTTTGTCAGCACTCAGCAGTTCTCCCACCATGCTGGTAGGTGTTTCAGACAATCTGTTCTTCTGCAGACACTCCTCCTTACCTGTCTCTCCACTTCTTCTGTGATCTGTTTTATTTTCCGCTTATAGTCTTGAGTAAGGAGCTCCAGCTGTTTGTCAATAAAACCTAAACGTTCCTGTCGTTCCTCTCGCATTTCCAGACAATAAACACTGGTGGGGAAAAAAAGTGCCCATTAAAAAAGACAGACTTTGATTTACAAATATCATTTGAATTTCAGAAACAAAATCGATTCTCCTGCCCAAGAACAAAACATGTCAGTATCTACAATACATGACATACATGTGGCACAGGACAAAGGTTCTTTTCCCAATACTTTCCCAATTCATTAGAAGCAAGACAACCAGTAGACATCCTTCCCACTCCCAAGCACAAGCTCTCCTCACCGTTGTTCCTGGGCAGCAATATGCACAGAATCCATGATGAGCCGGACATCTTCTGCAATCTGCTTTGCTCTCACCGTATGCTGCTCAAATTTTGTTTTTACTGCTGACTGTGAGATACATTCCTGTATATGAAAGGATGCCCAAGATTAGCAACAGGCAGAAGGACACTAACACAACTTCTCTTTCCCGTATAATCTATTTCGAAACCATGGTCCCACTCCATGTTTATAAACTCTAGTCCCCAGCCTTTAGGAGTAAAATCTAACAGGTTAGTACACAAAATGCTCACCTCAAATCGTCTCTCAAAGTTCTGAAACTCAAACATTCTTACTTGAAATCCATCTGCTAATGCTCCACCTAAGAGAAGGAAAGTACAAAACAACCACTTAAATTTTGAGGAAGCAATCAGATGTTGGATATCAGGAGATGCTCCTGCTTTACCCTGAAGCCAATGCAAAAGCACTGCTAAGTCACCTCTTTGCTTTTGACCGCTCTATTAATAATCCGACCTACCCCAATTTTAGCCATCTTTTGGAACAAGGTATTCTCTAATTTCTTCCCTATAAGAAAATGGAAGGTTTCTGTTAGCTATCCTTACCTCCTTCAGGCATCCCTTGAGCCCTCTGAATCCTGGCATTCAGCACCTCTTTTGCCGACACAAAGAAAATTCGATCCCCTGCCTGGGCTCGATCCACCACACCCAGCTCGTCTACCAGGAAGCTGGTACACCGCTCCATGTGCTGTCGACGCACCTGAGGGATGGACGGGATAAATGCCACAGGCAGTTAAATCCGCTTTCTGTTCCATCTCTTAAAGGTTAGACTAGGCACCCAGATGCCCTCTGCTGGTCTAAGCTACCAAAAGAAATAGAAAAAAACTGCTGTTGTACAGAATCTTCCAGAGGTTGTCTAAGTCACCCAACTTCAAAAGGTCCCTGTGAATCTCCTGATTTCCAGCTCAGAAATTTCAAGAGTCATGTCCCGATCATGAGTCTACACTCCCTCTAGTCTCCGCACGATGGTAATAAAAATCCAAACTGTAAAACAATCACGTGCAACACTTGATGATTTTACCCACAAGGACCAGAGCAAAATGGACTTTCTAATATTCATGCAAAGAGAAGGAATTAAAACACATCACAAACCTCTTCCATGTATTCTGGTTCAGAGGCAGACGCATCCCAGCGGTTATTTAAAATAAATATATTGGGTCGAGACAGACGCTCATTCACTTTGTGAAAGAACTGTTTCTCCTAAGCAAAATGGAACAAAACCCCTTAAGATTAGTATGTCAAAATTTCTTAAGTCTTAAGCCAAATTCATTGAAGAAATGGACTTGAACATACGGTTTGCATCAATGTTGATTCAGAATTTGCTACCAGGACAAATACGTCAGCATCTAGACAGAATTTGTCGATCCAACTGTCCAGCTCTGTAGTTACATCAATGCCAGGGCTAGCAATGAAAAGAGGAGAGGCATTACTAATCTGCAAACACAGCAAAAATGGAATTAAAACTGTTATTACAGAATGTGTTTCAGCTTTTCGGAGCTTTAATTACCCACATCTGAGCTACCCTGTCCCGAGGTGACACAGAGTACAGACTAAAAGGAAGTACCAATCAAGAGAGGGACTGACTACTGACTACTGCAAAGGACTTTAGTCACTGTCATAGATCAGAACAAGGTGAATTTCCTCAATGTTCATTAAATTTGTATTTGGAAACATTTCTGCAATTAATCTGTGGTAAACAGGAAAGGAAAGGAAGATATTTCTCACCTGTCCATCAGCACCAGGTCATCCTTTAAGAGAGGACATTTGGAATTGGGCCACATTACGCTGACCAGGCTGCCAGCATTCAGAAGTTCATCTTGATGAAGGGCATGAGCCAGCTGGTTCACTGTCTGTTAAAAAGATGGATAATTTACAACATCTCCTGTAAGCTACAACCCACTGACACAATTATGTCCCCTTCAGTGCTGTTCACAGACCATTTAAGGTAAAACCCAGCTCCAAATCACTTTCTCCCTGGGAGGATTTCCACATAAAACTTGCTTGAGTCTCCTAGTCAAAAAGCAACCACCTAGTGAGACTTTCTGAAAAATTTTCCTGTCAAGAAGGGCTACCGAGGAATTATCGGGAAGCTGGTGCCTCCTGTCGGTCACAGAGCTCAGAGCTTCCTGAGTCATTGTTTTGGTTCCACGCTATCATCAACAAATACAAGTTTATCACCTTTTTCATAAAATGAACAAGTTCCATCCTCTGACTCGCTCCATTCCTCCCTTTCTACATCTAATAAACCCCTGTTCTTCATCTCTGCTCCTTTAATGATTAAAATCCTCAACTGTAAAACTTATTTACAGCACTTGAATTTTCTTGTTCCTTCCCTTTTCTGGCACTTCTGAAGAGCTCCTCTCCCTCATCTTATGCTTAAGGAAATTGTACCTTAACACTCTTCTTTTCCTCTGAGCCTTCTGTCAGCAGGAAAGCTTCATGTCCATCTGTCCCTTCTACACGCAGGAAACAATTAGTGGTGTGTCCAATTCCTGAAGGAAGGACTTTGTCCCACAGCATGGCATTTATGACGGTGCTTTTCCCATTACTTGTCCTGAAGTCAGATTAAAGAATGGTATAGCTAGGCTGCCAGGATTCAGGTATACTCACTGTGGTAATACAGAAAGCACGTTCTCTAAACCCAAGCAGTGTCAGAAGCATTAACAATTAACAAAAAAAAAAAAAGCCATGGACAACTTAGGAAAAAGACTTTTCCATTTTCTTATTTTAAGATTTCTTCCAAGTTGAAGAACCATGCTCCACATTTGTTTCCAATTTACAAGTGGACTTGTAGCAGGGACATGCATATTACAAGCAAAAGCTGCAGCAGCAGTGTTTCTATAAATGTTTTTTATTGGCTACAATCCTAAAGACGCCAGTTGCTTTACTGAGCAGGGAGCAGAGGCAACATAAGCACGTGACTCACCTTCCAAAAAAAGCAACTTTCATGTGTCGTCTTGCCAGCACTTCACTAATGCCACTGACTTTTGACAGGTAGCCTTTGACTTCCAACACCTGCTCTTCTGTGGTGACAGGGTCGAGCTCTATATTCCTGTGTGTTTCTAAAATCAAAATACATTATGTCTCTCAATTGCAGAAGTCATCTGTCTTTGTACTGGGTGATGTACTCGGCACTCTTCGTGATAACACACATAACTAAATGTTCATCTGTGTCCCAAAGACCATGTGGGTAACCCTGACATACGTGATTACCCCACAATGCAATTTTGCACCAACATTTGTCAGCTGATCTCTTTTGTGTATCTAATAACTATTCTTAGGACTGCCTTAAACAGAACACAGCCAACACTCCAACACCCTTAAAAAAAAATCTTCCATGTCTTAAGCTTTAAAGCCAATTACTGGCATAAGCTACATGCCACTAGCAATGACATGTCTAGACAAGAATACTGAAAGAATTATAGGCAGAAAACACAAAGGATTTTGTCTAGTTTATTAAAAAACTCCCAAACAATATAAAAACCAAGCATAGCTCACTAACTAGCTCAGTTTCCTAACATGTAAACCTATCAGCTTTAAAATATTAACCCTGAATTCCACCCAGTCAATAATTTTTTTTTACATCCTTCTTATAAATATTGATATAAAACCAAACAACTGGATTAGGGTGGTTTTTTTTTGGTCTGTGTTTCAGGGAACTGTATGTGTGGGTAAAGCACCGTTACACACTTGTAGTTGAATCCAGCTTACCTTCCAGGAATGAGGAGCTCTCATTAATGTACGCAGCCAGCTGCTCAAAGATGCCATTGATTTTCTTCTTTGCAGTGACAAAATGTTTAAGTGGAGAAGCATTTACCTCAGCCATGTGTCTTTTATCCTTCTTCACTGCAACTATTGACTTGGAGCGAGTAAACAACAGGGACATTGCGCTCGCTACAAGGAAAAATCCAGTAAATTAAGGTGGCTCACCAAGTGCTGACAGTATCCAACTAGACATCCTACCGAGAACTACATAAATGCGCACTGTAAAAACCACCTTCTTTCTTTCGTGGAGAAAGGCAACCTGGTCTAGTTGAGGCGTCCCTCCCATGGCAGGGAGGTTGGATTAGATGATCTCTGAGGTCCTTTCCAACCTAAGCTATTCTGTGATTCAGAAATTGTTCCACTTTCTACAAATGGAAGTTATTTACCCTCTCCCTTCCAATAAACAGGCCGTCATCGATCACTTCTTCCCTTACCTTGACGATGATGATGAGTTACGTTTTCACAAGTGAGACATGGTCAACTCGAGTCCCTCTGCAACATGAATGGCTGCAGTTTTCCTGCCTTCTCCTCCGCCTCCGTCCCGCTGCTCTTTCATCGATGCCGAGTCCACTCTGACCCCGTCCCTGCGGCAGAGGGACGAGGCGGTGAGGGACTGAGGCTGCCGAGCTCCCCGATCGGCCTGGCTCCGCTCCCCCGCCATCCCCGTGGCCGGGGGCGGCCGCAGCTGCTGCTTTCCCCTCAGACCTCAGGGGGTGGGCGGGTGACGGACGGCGCGCGCCCGGCAAAGGGCGGGAAGCGCAGCTCTCCCCTCTCCGCTCCCGCTCAGCGCCGCGCCATTCGGAGGGGCCACAGGACCCTGCCCCCCGGCGGGTCCTTTCCCGCTCTGACCCTGCCGCTCGGGAAGGGGGAACGATTCCCCAAGAGCCCAGCCCAGCTCTCGGGCGGCTCCCACCTTCCCTGCCGCCCGGCACCACCCCGCCTCTCACCTTCACCACCGCTCCCGTGATACCGCCATGTTACCGCCGCGGCATCGTCACCCAAGCGGCGCGGCAGACGCGTCACTGCCCGGCGCCGGGCGGGCCCTTCCCGCGGCACCACGGGAGCCGGAGTCCGAGCGCCCCGCCCGCCGGGCCCCCTGGGGCAGCCGAGCGGCGGCCGGCGCCAGGCCGGGTAGCGCTGTAACGCGGGCGGCCGCGGCTGGAACAGCTCGTCTGACGGACCCACGTTAATGCCAACCACCGCCCGGGGCAAAGCAAAGATACATCACGACAGGCGACAAGACGACAAACCCCGCTGAATAAATACTACTTTTGACATCTCGATGTCTATCCCGTCCCTTCATTTGGTAACAGACAGTCACGGATTTCACCTCACAAGGTTTATTATCGTTTAAATTTATTAACTTCTCAAACCGATTTTTCCCGCCAGGGTTTTCGTTCCCTTGGGCACCTGTGAGTACGTAGCCTTGAAACGGGCCTCAAGAGCACACGGGAAGCAGGTCCGAGCCACCTTCCTCAGGTCTGTCACCTTCCTCGGCCTGTGTCACCTTCCTCAGGTCCATTCAAATTGCATGAAGCTCCCTGCCAGAATGTACACGTCTGAAGCGATTCTGCCTGCATTAATGCAACTCGTTCTAGATTAAAGGCTCTAGTGTTTTTTTTTCCCCCAAGGACAATCCTGATGTGAGTTTACTGCTGGTGAAACAGACTAGTCTGGCACAGCCAAAGGCTAATGGTGTCTGAGAAACAGAGCAGGTATCTCCCAGGCAACAGCACGAAAGGTTTCTCCTCCTTCCCTCTCTCACCACAGGTCTAGTCTAGACAGATTTTTACACCCATCAGTTCACCACAATCTCTCATCACTTTCCAACCACTCAGTTCTATCAGTATCAAACCCACCGGAGAAACGTCTGCAGTAGAGCGTTTGGGTTTGAAATCTCAAACAACAGAAACACTGGATAATGATTTCTTCCACATACCAGAGACCAGCTCTTTGATGGCCCATTCAAATTAGATGCAAAGAAAAATCATCAAAACAATCTCTGAGAACTGAAATGAGGCCACCAAAGACCATAGGGCAGCCTTTGGGTTGTTATCCAGAGATTGATTACAGCTTTTGACAATCTTAACGTGGGAGAGAAGAGACAGTTTGGCAGTGAAGCCCTCCTGACCAATTGAGCTGCTCTCAGCCTTCCTACTGATTCTATCTACACCTACCAACAAGGTCTGAACTAGCCTGGGTGTTCATGCTCCTTTCAGCTGCAGTAACAGAAGACAGGAGGCTATCTCTTCAGCCTAATCCCAGAGGTAAAATACCATTAGGGGACATTCCTTTAGCTAACCAGAAGCACCTATGTCATTGCCACTGCTGCTGCTTTGAACTTTTGTGATATGCTTCCAAGGACTACAAAGAGGTAAGAAATCAGATGATCTTCAGGCTCTTATTACTGAATTTCATCTGGTAAGACACTTAACTGCTGTGACTCCTGGAGTCAGCCCCCTGATTGGTTTGTACTTGGAACAGTGTCCAGGAATTACTGTCTAATGTCCAGTCCCATATATGCAGTGGATGAAAATGGGATGAAATGTGGATGAAATCTCCAGCTACTTGGAGAGAGTGAGCTTGTGACTTGCCTCCAAAAAGCTGGATTTCCACTCCAGGGAAGTGTTTTTGTAAAGCCAACCGATCAGTGAAGGTTCAAGTAAATCGCATTCTCAAGAAACAGCGGATGAGGAGAATCGAAAACGAAGGCACAAAATCTCCCTCCCAATTCTACAGCAATATTCCTAGATATTACCTGCAGTATCAGTGAGGGAGATCTTTCAGTCTTAAAATATCGTTAAAAAAAATCAATATTCAAATAGCTTTGATCAATGCCTTAGAAACTCAGCAGCATTCCCTGTTTCCACTCAAAAGTCAGCAGTGAGCAGGACCAGGGAAAGGTCCTTCCTCTGAAGCATGGCTCTATGGGTCAAGAAAGGACACTGCGATGTAACGGGTTCCTTTGGTGGTGGGAAGTCCTTCGTGATAGTGTGTCAGGCGTCCTGGATGCATAAGGGTCCACCCTTTCCGTGGAGCTCGAATGGAGCAATTGTAGCGCAGGAACCGGCAGCCTCCTCCCTGATCAAACAAAGTAAGAGGTGCATCAGCTTGGTAAAAAGCACCCCAGGGAAGGGGTCTCTGTCTTCTCCAGGCAGCCCTTCTGAAAACATGAGAAGGTGCCTGGGGAATCTCCTGTGTTCCAGTGCATTCAAAACTCTTCTTTCTACCCCAGCCCAGTCATTAACTGCAATCCTTCATGTGAAGAAGCCAGATATGGAAATGGTTTCCCTGCACTGCTCAAGAGGCTGTACTGTGCTCTTGACATGCTGGCAAACACTTACCTCATAGTCTATTCCAACTCGGTTCAAAGCAATGTTAATGGTAAAGGTGGAAGCATCGTGATGGGGCATTAGGGAGGGCTGCTCGTCAGGTTTGTAGCGAACGACGAAGGCCAGCTCAAACTGAGTCTGCAGGAGAGGAGAACAAAATGCAGAGCTGTCACAGGGCTGCAGCAGCCGCTGGCTGCTCAGCTGCAGAGCAGGGTGCAACATTTGAATTGCACCCCTGTACCGGGTCTGACTGAACTGGAGTTATTTCCCCCACAGCAGCCCTCCCAGAGCTGCGCTGTGCTTTGCGTTGAGAGCTGCAAAGGTGCTGGTGACACCCCTGTGTTGTGGCTGCTACTGGGCAGGGCTGTTTGTCCAACATCCCCCCTGCGGTGGGATGGGGGGGACAAGATCTTGGGAGGGGATACAACTGGGAGAGCTGACCCAAACTGACCAAAGGGATATTCCAGACCATGTGACGTCAGCTGAACTATAAAAGCCAGGAAAAGGAGGAGAAGGGAGAGGGGAGGAGAGGGGAGCATCGGCTTGTCCTCCAGAGCAACCGCTCCGCGTCTGGAGCCCTGCTGTCCGGAAAGGGCCAGACATCCCCTGCCGATGGGAAGTAGAGAATAAATCTTTGTTTTCTTTTGCTTCCGCGTGCAGCCTTGCTTTGCTTTTCATTGAACTGCCTTTGTCTTAACCTATGAGTTTCATCTTATTTTCTTCTCCCCAGCCTAGCTGAGGAGGGGGGGAAGTGACAGAGTGGCTCGGTGGGCACCTGGCATCCAGCGAGGTCCAACCACCACAACCCCACTGTGAAGAGAGGAAGGCAACAATAATGCAGGAGAATGACATTGAGAAATTGCTATCTCCTGATGTATTTATGGGATGTTCCAGGGTCAATTCCTCCGTATGGGAATCAGTGTGCACATTCCTAGGGGATTCCAGCTGTCTTTTCGCAACGCTGCAACTGGAGAAGGTGCTGAGCTGACAAGTTTTGTATACATACCTTGGTATAGTAGCCTGGGTATAGTTTCTCTGTGATGGGTGCAATATAGTCCAGGAGAAACTTATACCATTCTCTTTCAAAGCCAATTTGGTTCATGTGTATGTCAATAGTTGGGACGTTCTCATATCCTCCTTGTATTCGGCTGTCCTGAAATAGAATCATGAAAATACCCACAAGGATGAGAACCTTGGACTTCAGGAATGAAAAGCACTTGTTTCTGGTGACTACAAATAAAGATGATGTTTATTTATCAGAGATTCCAGGTTGAAAAATTAATTTCAGACAATAATTAAAACCTAAGGTAAATGATTCTACTGTCAGAAAGGCTGAACACTGTAGCTTCAGAGGATGCTAAAGAGGACTCAAAAATTAGTTCACATTTAAGATTAGGGGCAAAATCACAGAGTTAATCAGGAACAAAATTAAAAGTATTGCCTCCAGCTTCCTGGTTTAACTGTGGGATCTAATGCTCTCCTACAGGAGACACTGCTGCCACCAAATCTGCGTGGCTAGCAGTGGGAGCCACCAATCAAAAGGCTCCTGCTGTTTCTTACCGTGTTGTCACCTGTGGACCACTGGCCATAATGTTCCATTTCTTCCACCAACTCATCACAGGCAGTGTCAGTGAATATGGGGAACCAGTAAACATCTGGGCAGGGCTGCAGAAAGCAGACAGGTGAGAAGAGCAGAAACAAGGACAGATGCTTGAGGCAAAAGGAGTAAGACAAACTGACTCAATCTAGAGTCATTTTAAAGTGGAAAGTAACTAAGGACAGAAAGTAAATGAGGACTGAAATTTGTTTTCTGATTTATGTGCCCCTTTTCTACTTAAAGGAGCTGGAGATGTACTTCTAGAAGAACGGTTTGGCTCTAAAATTATTTCCAAGGTCATGTTTCCTTTGGATTTGAAAGACTACGAGGTCATGCTGAACTGCTTACTCCCGAGAATGGCAGCAGTGAGGACACAAGCATTGTCCTGGTGCTAATCTCCTGTTCTGACGGATAAGAGCAATGTTTTCTTACCATTTCTACCAACTTCCCTTTCAGAGCTGCTGTGTAGTTTTCATGGATGTACTTTTCTCTCCAGTCCTGCAGTTAGAAGATAAGCAAAGCAGTCATTTCTGTGGGGCCTGGTTAAAGCAGCAAAGGCCAGGCACTCACACAGCAGTATTTCATGGGTTTTGAAGATCCAGATGTTATGAATCAGATAAACACCCTCTCTTAAACTGTGTGACTACGCCCCTCCTCCCATCCGAGAGATATTGTTATTACAAGGCCTGGATCTTCGTTACTGGTGAAGCTAGTCATCCAATCTTCACATGCCACCTTGCTAAGCCTTCTGAGCATGCAGGTTCTCACCTCAGGATTGCTGAATATTTGCCAGAGGTCATTGTGGAGGTGAGTTGTCTGGTAATTCTCCAGGGACAGTATGTGTCCAAACTGATGCCGATTCGTCAGGTACATAAAGACCCCCTGCAGGACAGAAGGAAACAATCAAGCTTTGTCTCCAGGCCTCATTTCTGTGAGCCACTATGAAGTATAAGCACTGATTCCCCAGTGATGATGGCCCTGCTCAAGCTGCTGATGTACTCATCCTTTCTCCTGTAGACTTTTAGTTTAATTTCCAACCTGGGTACGAGGAACTTTGAAAAGCTGTAAGTCAGAGCCAGTAATTCAGTGCATCTTGTCAGCCAGGCTTGGAAGCAGAGCAGAGAAGCTGCTGTGAGATTAGGTTCTTCACCCACATGTTGTGAACCCCATTTAGAACAGCCCTGAACAGGCCCAAGAACAAAAATGTTATCTACAGCTAGTGGTCCCTTGTTCTGCGTGGCTTCACAGCAAGACAGAAATCCCACTCTACTCCAAGCTTGCACAGCACTGGATAATGCCAGTCCATCCTGCTCTGTAGCCCAGTGGAGCTGAATCCCTTGGAACTACTCAGTCTCACCACCTCCTCCCTGGCAGGCAGCTCTCCCCTGCCAACCTCTCTCTCCTCGACTGACCTGACTCCGGACGTTGTGGCAGAAAGCCATGTCAGCATCCAGCTTGCCACTCTGGAAGAGATCTCCCTGGTCAAGCTCCGATCGCAGAGCCTTGGCTTTAATCATGTAAACGCTGCTGATGTAGGGAACGTTCCAAAGCCCGCTGAAACACAGACAGTAAGACTTGAAATCCCACTTAGACAAAAGCTGCTGGACTTGACAGATTGTCGGCAGCACTGGGGTATCAGCCAGGCTCGCCTACATGAGCCAGCTCAGAGTGGTAGGGAGAAACCATACCAGCAGGGATTGTCATTCCAGGAAAAATCACTTCTATTGCCCAGAGCTTTTAAGCTGCACAGATGTTAGTCCACTGTGAAAACAATTCATTGCTACTGTGTGTTTTTGCTAGGGACATAATTAATGGCTTGCGTTTCTTGCCAGAGAGATATTTTTTTTTTCCCCAGTGATTTTAAAAACAACCTGAACCAGCCAAAGTGCATGAGCTGATTTACAGCTTTTATTGCACGTATAATGGCCTAAAAAAAGGAGGCCTCCTCAAGAATACCAATGAAGATTTTGTGAATCTTCCATTCAAGGATCACCTGGTATTTTATGAAGACCATCTGATAAGGTTAATCAGCACTTTGCAGGATTTTAAGGGTCGCACCAACTATTATCCACAGGTAGGAAAACATGGCATGAGTAAGATGCAGTGATTTCAGAGTCAAGACTCTCAAACCCTTACTCTGATCATAAGAAAATCTGCCCAAAGTATGTTACCATCTCTGCTTGGGGGAAAACACAGAGCAGCTTCCAAATGGGAGTACAGACTTCTTTTCTATATACAAGGACATCTGTGCTCTCTGGTCCTTTGACATCAGCCAGTTTGATGCCCATGTGCTGCAGCAAGCTTTAGATTTGAGGGATTGCATCAGTAAGAAGCTCTCTTTGCACACTCACACCCTCCGCCTTTGAACGATATCCACATAATCTTCTGAGCGGGCGTAGTATCCATCAGGGCTCAGTGCTCCCCAGAAATTTGACCACAGCTTCTCATGACGACTTACCAGCGGGGCAATCACCAGCCTGTGAGCACGAAGGGAAAAAGAATTGCAGGACAGGATGTTACCACAGGAAGAAGAGGGAAAAAAAAAATCACAAATCACAGGACCACGAGAGTTAGATTGTCCCTCACTTACAGAGTTGCTGCTTCTGTTTACTCTGTTGGAATAAAATTCCATGTAAGAACGGGTAAATACGGTCACAATTTTCTAATGGTACCCTGCATCAAGTTTCTTGAATGCAATTTGTTCTAGTGACTGTATAAAGATAAAACTAGGGATGATTCACATTCACTGACTAAAGTCCAGGGATTACAAGTACAGTAAAAAAAAGACTGAGTAAGAGGTGTCTGGGTAACATTCCATCTCTGACACTGTTTTCCTAGTGCCTTACACATCTCGGTGATAGAAGAGCTCACTGTATTCCTTGTGTGAAAGATGACCAGTAAGGATTGTTCAGACCAAAGAACTCACTTGTTCTGTTCGATCAGGATCCTTAGAGTCTCTGTGTTCTTCAGAACTATCTCAGCATCCAGGCTAAAGTAATATTCACAGTCAGGATCCTTTCTGCACAAATCCCTATAGCCAGAGAACAAGAAAAGTCACACAGAGCAAGACAAGGGACAGAACAACAGGAATTCCTTCACCGTGTAGTCTAAAGTCTTCTTCTGGGTGCTCAGGGAATCACAGAATCAGACGCAGAATCATAGACTGGTGGGGTTTGGAAGGAATCTCTGGAGATGAGTCCAACCCCCCTGCCAGAGCAGGGTCACCCAGAGCAGGCCACACAGGAACAGATCCAGGTGGGTCTTCAAAGTCTCCAGAGAAGGAGACTCCCCAACCTCTCTGGGCAGCCTGGTCCAGGCTCCGTCACCCTCACAGCAAAGAAGTTTCTCCTCATGTTGAGGTGGAACTTTCTGTGTTCCAGTTTGTGACCATTGCCCCTCCTCCTATCACACAGCACCACTGAAAAGAGCCCCTTCTCCTTGACACCCACACTTCAAATATTTGTCAACATTAGTAAGAATCCCTCTCAGGCCTCTCCAGGCTCAGCAGAAGTTGGGTTTAACGTAACAGCCCAGAGGGTTAGCACAGGTACAAGCACATCAGAATTAGTATCCAATAGCAGACACTGAGACACAGCCAAAATCACATTTAGCAAACTGTTCCTTCAGCTCAAACTGAAGACGTTCCCATAAATGGGAAATCAGCCCAAATCCAGACCTGAGCTGACACCTCTTGATCACAGACAGGAAGATACTCTGCCACTGACTCTTAGTTTTACTACTACACTCCCCCTCTTCAGAGATATATTCTTTGTGCTCTATGTCTGGGCATATAGACTGCTTGATGAGGGTGGGAGGTACTAGGTTATTCTAACAGAGGAACAGACCAGGAAGAACTGTGTTTCAAACTGGAGAAAGGGAGCTGGTATCAAAGATGAATACTTTTTTTTCCCCAATATATAATGGGCATGGGGAGCTAAAGGCAGTAAAACTGAAAGGAAAGGGGGACTGAAAAAAAGAGAAGCATCCACTTCACAGTGATGGTGCTCAAAAGAATGGACTGCTTGAGTTTGGAGACAGGCTGACTCTGCCAGCCATCATGTATGGCCTCTTCACTTACATGCCCAAGTTACGTGCCTCAGCATTCTCCACGTCATCATCCGGTCCAATCACTTTGATGGCGAGATATTCTTTGCCGTGCTCTTTAACAAAGGAGTCCACCTGCAGCACGTGATGTTGCTCCTATGCCAAAGGAAAAGAAAGGGATAAACAGGTAAAATGGGCTCATCCCAGGCTGCTCAGCCTTCTGTTCTTCAAAATGCCAAACCAGATGAGCAACAGCATCTCCCACTTCCACATCTTTACAGCTGGATGATCTATCTTACAGGTGCCATTATAGGTAAGTACTGGGATTACAGACTCTGGAAGTCTAGTCACAGGTTGCAGAGGTGCCTGGAGAACAAGAGGTACACGTTTTCCCCACATTTGCCAAGACTGTCACAAGCCAACTTTACTTACATGGTTGTGAATGAAGAGCTGAATTCGTTGCTTTGGGTAATGAAGGTTCCGAAGCCGCAAGAAAAACTGGGATAGGAATGGGGTGGGCTGCTCGATGAAAACGCCGATCAGAATCATTGGCAATGCCTCATCCTACATTCAGCGAGAAGAGGAGAGAAGTGGTGACCTATGTACTGCACCACACACACAAGACCCTACTGCAAGACATGTCTTGAGAGCTTTGACCAGACATCAGCCTTACCTTAAAACCTGTGAGGCTTCGCAGACCTTCATCACACACAGTGCAGCCAGTCTCAAATGTCCATATTTGAGGAATGTAGTTTCCCAGGTAGTTCAGCTGCAGCTGCAGAAGGCAATTTGCCAGGTCAGGCATTATAAGGCAGGGGAGTTTCTCTGCACCTCCCGCAGGGTAAGATTGCATTTCACCAGACCTTCATTTACCTCCTTGGACTAAAGAATCTGAAAAGTGTGACAGGCTGAGGGTCCAATTACAGGCTGACCTCTGAACCAGACCCACCTTGCTGCTACAAACCTGGACCATTTACTGTTTCCAAAGTGTAAGTGCACACAGGGACAGTCAATATATGGGAAGACAGTAACCGGATGCACATGAACCTTAAGGGTCCCTCTGCATCAAGCACATGCCAAATCTTTCTCTGAGGATGCCCGCTTACCTTGGTGGGTCCATTTCCATGAATCACCACAGGCAGAGTGTCATATAACAGGTTTCTTGCTCTCACTCGTGAGTTTTCAAACTTGAGAACTACTTCTTCTGGAAATGACAGCGCCATCATGTTATCAGAGGAAGGCTTTTATTGATAATTAGCAGCACAATGCCTCATTTTTACTGAACAGCTGACCAAAGATGAAAGCATGGATGTGGAGAACCATGCACTACTAGTTTAGGGGCTACAGATCATACCCAGAAAGGAGAACAAAAAGTGCTCAGAATGATCCTGTGAAATGCCAGGAGGATGGCTGGGAAGTTGGGACAAATAATACAGCTTGCTGCGCTGACAGATACACCTTCTACTGGGAATTGGCAGAAGCCACACTAAAAGTCATTCAAAACTGGCACTGACAGATTGTGCAGAGAGGAACAGCTACTGATGGCCAGGGAGGACTGAGGCCCTTCTCACCTAAGCATTCTATGCACTTGCTCTCTCTCTTTTTCACCCCCAACAAAGTCCACCCTGCTGGCAGAGATCATCCGAGATGGCTCCTCAACACAACCGCACAAAATCCTTTGGAAAACAGACCAGTACAGATGCAAGCTCCAGTCTTCTGTTGTTATCGCGAGCACAGGAGCCAAAACCTACACTGCTGTTATCATTCTTCACCTGACTGGAATAAAGATGGAATGGTGCGAGACTACAAATGGAAAGCATTAGGCAGTAGTGTCAGCAAAGTTCTTACCAGGACTAGCAAAATGAATCAAAACAGAAGCCTGGTATGGTCAGTGAGTGCTCCCAGGCAGCACCTGGCTGAACCTCACCTTCTGTGGCATTCCAGACACAGTTCTGAAGCAGAAAGACCCGCAAGCCCTAGGCAGGGTTGTGTGTTATTACTTGCACTGAAGGAATGTCCCAGTTTCAATCCCCAAGGCTAATATGATCCGACACACTTGGAGATCAAAGTGGTAAGGAGGTGTAAGGTGGAAAACCTGACCTGCATTCCTCCAAGTGAAGAGGGAATTGCAATGAGAACCTAGTTGGTCACAAAGGAATTGCAAATACATCCCCAAACTCTGGCAGAGGCTTTTTACTGAAGCTTATTCTGCAGGGACAGTAATTTCTGAAATAGGATCCCTTCAGCCACAACTTTATTCCTGGTGTCAACATGCAGTTGCTTTCCAGGGAGCAATGAGCTTCCTTTTACCATCTCACCTAATGCTCCATTTAGGTTTTGGAAGATCCGGCTTCTCTGGTCTAGACTGATGTTGATACTTTCCTTTAAAAGAATTAGATAAATAACCTCAATTAGAACACAAGTTGACACCCATTCTCTCCACGTGAGACACCCTATGCTGAGCAAAGATAGATCATATTCATACAATTATTCCCATACTCTCCAAGCTGTGAAGCATAAAACACACCCAGCCAATCCTCATTTTCACTCGAATCTGGGACAATTTGCCATTTCCTAAGACAATTAAAACATATTATATTAGGCAAAACCACGTAGATGAACATTTTAAAGCTGCTATGGGGGTGCCAAGAATAATAATAGGCAGCATTACACTTGCAGCACAGTCATATAAATCCCACATATAACATGCAGGAAGGCCAAGATAACAAAAACATCTGCTGTGAAGACAGTTTCTTGCCATTTATCCGCTGGGCAAGCACTACCCCAAGCACCAGTGTCAGACAAACACAGGAAGGGTGCAAGACCAGCTTGCGCAGTCTTTGTTTTCATCCTCTGCTGCAATCTGACTGGATTGCTGTCAGACTAAAATCTAGCTCTGACTCAACAGAGTTCAGTGTCCCTTCAGGCATCTCTTAAGACTGATTACTGGAAAGGACAAGCAGGGTGCTAACATCCGCTGTCGGAACGCCAAGTCAGTGGAATTAGTCAGCCTTTGTGTGGCGTGGGGCCAGGACTGCAGATGAGAACATTAAAGGAATGGTTCCTGTGCAAATATCACAGGCCACATTCAGATTTGGAGAAGTAAAAAAGTGCAGCTGTTCTGAATTTTTTTACCACCCCTGATGGTAAAAAAGTGCAACTTCTTCTCTAATCAGTCTGAAAGCAGTTTCCTATTTTTAATGTTTCCTCTTGACTTCTGTGGTGTCCCTCAGGGACAGACTGTGCTGAGTAATGCAGAACTGGGCAGGGACAGCAGAAGCAGAATCACCCCGTGGGCTGGATGATTTGGCCAGAGCACTGCATGGTGCTGGAATGGCAGTGATGCTTCAGGGTCCACTCTAGGCTTCTGTATGATGTCACCTGGCATGCTACTCAGGCTGACACAGATTTTGCTCACCAGGACCTGGAGTTGTTTGCTGAAGGCAGTGGCAGCCTCTTTGCTCCAGCAGGGCTACCCACTGGGATGTCTACAGTCCCCGTTCTGCGGCACAACGGTGGCTGTGAATCTGTGTCCCTTTCATCACCTTGAATCTTCTCAGGCCTCATCTGTCCCTTTACCCAAAAATGTACTTTAGGGCTAGGTTGGGCATGTCTGAGTCAGCCCTGCACTCCGTGGGGAACATGCACACCCAACATCTGGGTTTCACACCCTCTGGCAGGAGGCTGGTTAATTCTGCCACACTCAATAGCTTTAAACATCAGCACATACAGATACTGGTACGAGTTTCCAGTAAGAGTTGTTTTAAGGCATCTATCTTCCCATACACATTTTAAGCTTAAAGATAAAAACTGTTAATAACAGAACAGGGAGGCAGTGGCTAGAATGCAAATTTTCAGAAGGGGAAGTGGGTAACTAGACATACTACTGGCCTTTTCCATGTAAGGATGCCAGAGCAGTAATTAAGAGTCAATACATATGTGATTAACTTATTTTACTGTCAACAGGGATGCTGCACAGAGGATTAATAGCAATGCTTTTCAGATAATTCCCCCTAATCCTGAAATCTAGCTACATACTCTTTTTTCTGGATCCAAGAAGATATTTGTGTAGAAGAGCTGGTCACTGTCATCATCCTGTCCTTTCCACTCCGCCACGAGCTTATTCAGGTTCGGAGCATAACCTATGAAGCCTGTGGGAATAAATATGAGGAGGTGTTTCAACCCAGACAACCAAAAAGGGAAATACTCCTGGATACACATAGGCTCACTTCTTTCACCCAAAGCCTCACTCCACCCTGTGCTGCTGCAGAGGCACACCAGCTTTTAGCACAGGCACGTACAGACCGCACTTCCCAGCAGGGAATGACACCAGGAACAAACCTGTCTTCAGCACCAGACATGCTCAGATACCCACACCCTGAATGACAAGTCTCACGGGAAAGGGAGAAGGGTAGGGAGCAGGTTCCTATCCTCTACAGGCTATGTCCCCTCCTGTGGGTTAAAGACAGGAGGAGCACTGCTAGTCTTTCCATTATGACCAGTTACACACAGGGCTTCAGTTTGCACCACCAGCTGTAAAGATGCTTTCCACAGCTGGTCCCTTCCTACTTCTCCCAAAGGCCTTCTAATAGGAAGAAAAAGCTGTGGGAGGTTCTCAGCTGACAGAAGGTTCTGCATCTTACCTCCAGAACCCAGGAAGCGCTTTCCATCTCGCACTTGAGGGTACTTGGATTCCAACTTTCTGTCAGGATAGATGTAGTTCTCTGCTGAGAAGACCACCTTGCTCTTGGCTTGTTTGAACTTCTTCACCAGTTCTGTGGGGCCCGAAGCAAAGAGTACATCATAGCTAGAGCAAAAGACAAGACAAGAAAGGGACAGAAAGGAGTGGAGTCAGAAAAACATGTCAGCATGAAAAGTTTCTAGAAATAGCTCATTTGTCACCATGAGAACAATTAGACATTGGAATAAACTCCAAGGGAAGTGGTACATTCCCCTACACTGGACCATTTTAAGCTTGACAGAGTGCCAAGCCATCTCATTTCATATATATAAGAATATATATAGTGTACTTAAAAGTTTGGACTAGATGATCCTTGAGGTCCCTTCCAACCTCGTATTCTATGATTCTAACTCTTTACAAATCTCCTTCTTTTAGTTCTGCTTCACAGATTATATTTTTGGCCATCATTATAGCTAGAGCAATCTTATTCACAGAGTGGAAGATGTTACTTGCCACCACAGAAGACTCTACACTGACTCAGGGCAACTTACACCCATTTTTATTTTTAACAAGCTTTCCTTGATGATAAAAACTCCTAAGCTGCAAAACACACTGACCTCCTCTTGCTCTTCCCCCATTTGGAACTGCGAAGCCCTGGTGCACTCACTGTGACAACTTTTTACTTAATGCAGGAAGAATTACTCTGCCATTCCTTTTGAGACTAAACAAGCCTACAGGTCATGCTTGCTACACCTTCTGGCATCCTGCTGCTCTCTGTTGAGCTCCCTGCAAATCTGCAGGAGGAAACTATACTGGACATTAATCATTGGGCGCTGCACTCCAGCCACTGTCTCTTCAATACTGGGTAGAACTGACTGCACTCCCAGAATGAGACCTGCGTTTTCTGCAAGAGGATTTGCATACTTCCAGCTCATTTTGATCAGTGAAGAAGTTGCTCATTCCAGAGATTAATCATTCACTGCTTCTCTAAACACACATAGACACTCAGACCTGCAAAAGATCATCTTCCTGCCATGGGAGCTAGAGAGAGAGAAGGGATCCCAGCCCTGCCTGCTGCTGGGCATATGAAAAAAAAAACCCAAACACTGAGACTCCAACCTGTCCTTTTCTTTCCCCGCATTTCTCTGGCAGACCAATTCTTGGCTCTTGCAATTGTGTTGCAGCTTGCCTCACCTTATAAAACAAATAGTTCTGGTAAGAAAGGCCTGCCTGGATCCACAGAAATTGCTGCTCATTCTCTGCAAACACAGGCAGCCAAATTCCACCCTGGCAGAAACAGGTATAATGCAAGAGTTGGAGCCAGCCTATTCTGATCAGACCTTCCCAGCTGCCATGGATGCAGCTCTGAGCGATTCTCTGACAACTGCAGAGAATTCAGGGGAAAAAAAAACAAAACAGAGGAGGTCTGCACACCCCTTCAAAAAGCAATCTACTGCACAGTTAATGTCTCGGCAAGAACCCATCCCAACAGCCTTATGATTCAGTTCATGGCAAATACCTTCCAACCCATTACCTTTCCACGAAAAGGATGAGCAAGTCTTCCTTATCTGCATACTGCTGCAAAGCTGATTTCAGGAGACGGACCTTCTGCCCACCGCCCGCTGGCTTCTTGTCATCTCCACCCTGCCATTCCTCATCCAGCCCCAACACCTAGAGAACAACAGGCACGGGGTCTGCTGAACAGCTCACCTTTCCAGCAAGACTCACAGGATAGGAACAGAACCCCCGACTTAACCCTCAGTGCAAATCACAATAAACTAAAACCATCATCAGGACAGATGGACTGGGTATGTATGTCAGCTCTGACATACTTGGGACGGACAGTCAGAGTAACACGTAGCACACGGCAACACTGCACTCTTGGCAACAGGGACAGGAGCACACGCTGCACTGTGTTCTGGCATTGCAGTGGAGAGTGACAGGGGCTTGCCTGAGCAGGAGTTACGGATCTCATCTCAAGCCAACACTCGGGATGCAGAGACTGCTGCAGAAAGGCCCCAGTCACAGTACTGCTCAGCCAGCTGAGCAGGTGTGTCCTCTCCAGCTTTTATTTAATCACTTTGTGGTCATGTCTTATCCATTCCACACTTCAAAATTCCCTTTGACCAACCCTCACTGAGGCTGCGAGCCATCACCTGGACTTTGTAGTTGAAGAACTGGGCTGATCTCCTAAAGCGTTGGAATCCCTCGGTCTGCTTGGTGGCAATAGTAAGGACCAGCAGGTTTTCTGCACACAGGAGAAAGCACAAGAGACACATTCAACTTGCGTTGTTGTCACAACTGGCTGTTCCATGGCTAGTGAAGAGGCTTTGCTATCAGATACAGAGCAAGTGTTGGGATCAATAGACTTAAAGGTACTTGGCTGATTTGACAAAAGGAAGTCAAAGTCCAACCACTGAGAAGCAAAGTGACTTTCCCAGTACATTAAGTTGGTCGTGATTCTAGCAATAGCATCCAGGAGTCCCAACTTCTGTGCCAACAGTCAATGGTGTCTGTGGACACAGGCTGGGTTTGTTCCTGTACGGCACCAAGAGGTGTCCAGGTTCATTTTAAATCAGGCAAGGGAGGTAGAAGCCGTGGAGCTACCATATCCTTTAAGAAGAAAACATCTCACCCAACTGCCTCCTCAGTGCTCAATGTTAAGCACTCCAGGCCTTCTCACTGCCCACAAAGCCTCAACCTCAGGAAGAAAACCAGCTTAAAATCCTACTTATTTGCTGCCTGGATTTTCTTGGCACCAACAAAAGGTTCATAAAGGGGAAAAAAAGAAAGCATGGACACAGCAAAATGTTTTACTGGAGGAGCTACCTATCATGGGCGACAGAACATGGCAACTGTGCTCTCATATTTCAGTGTTTGAGTGAAGAACTCAAATCTAATGACAGGACAAGCAAGACTGTTCCTTTGCAGCAGAGTTTGGAACTTGGTCCTGGGTATAAAATGAGAGATTACAAAAATACAAATTCATTATCTGAATTACGAGCTACAAAAAGAATAATGGGTTGGGTTTTTTTCTTTTCTCTGCTAGTGAAAGCTACAATTCTCTTCTCTCACACAGAGTATGAAGGAAATTAAACTTGAAGGTAAAAAAAATAGAGAGCTACTAGAAAATGCCCATTTGGAAGTCATCCATTTAGGGCACTTGGCTTCCTGTTCCTCACAGAGTTGCTTTTTCATCACTCATCATTGACTGGGTGTAGGAAAGACCAAAATTAGGCTGAATGTTATTATTCCCTCTCTACGGCTGCTCTGGTTCTCTACTCTGCATTCCTGAGGTGTTTTCCAGATCTTTTTCATACGTACAGAATGTGAATTTAGTTTTGCCATAAGTCTCATTTACATTCTCCTCCCAAACTTGCTTTTCATTTCCAGTCCCTTAAAAATGACAAAGCTAAATCCTGAACTTCTCTTTCAGATGCTTCTCTATAGTAGCACTGGAATATGATTTTTATGTGGAAGCTCTGGTTTCTTCATTGTAATGATTAAATGCTGTATTTCATCCTAATGCTTCTGCTTAAGTAGGAATTTGTATAGGCTCTGGCAACAGTGCTTAAATGCAAACCCCGGCCATCCGATTTTAACATCAGAAAATACCAGGAAAAACTAAAAGCACATTTTCTTGGCTTGAGCAGGTCTCTTTTAGGACAATGAATTTGTTTCAATGGATGTACCAGATGCATCTTCCTAGTGTGCCCAAACTGATACTCTGTCTGATCTTAAGAGAGGAAGGATCTAGAAGCTGGAGTCCTAGACAGACCTAACAGAGCAAAAGTGAAAACATAAGCATAGACTTCATGTTAGGAAGAAAGAGGATGTTCCCAAGGAAACTGCTAAAATCCTTTACCTGCATCAGAATACAAAGAGAGGGGAGACTGACAACAGCCAACAGAAGATCAGCTCTAACTGCATTTTGT
Organism: Megaceryle maxima; assembly: GCA_024605025.1. Lineage (NCBI taxonomy): Eukaryota > Metazoa > Chordata > Aves > Coraciiformes > Cerylidae > Megaceryle > Megaceryle maxima. The sequence continues at coordinate 39,766 of JANHGN010009603.1, forward strand.
TAGACATTCACACAGTGAAGGGGAGTGATAAATAAAAGGATACGAAGGCAGATTATTAGACATGTGAAGTGCATTCCTAATCCAGCTCCCCCAGCACACTCCAGTTCCTTGTGTCCTGTCCAGAGATTACAAACAAATTAGTAAAATATCGATCTCCTCAGGGAATATGTTAAAGCCATTAAAGTCTCTAGCCATGCAATGTCATTCAGAAAACCACGGCAGCTTTAGTAGATAGCTCTGAGCTCCTGGGTTCTGAGAAGGTGAAGATCGTACTGTCAGTGAAGAGGAAGGCACATGTGGGCTTGCCAGAGACAAAAGACAAACATCAAATTCTAGTACCTGAAAGGAAGAGAAAACATACGACAATGATAAAAGAAGAAAGAACCTGATTGCTACTCAATTATTTCAGCCTGAATTCTCAGGCACCTCACATGAAATAAATCACTAATTCATTCAACACTTCCGCCCCAAGAAAGCAACAGTGTATGATAGGACTGCCAGAAGTCTGCTCGCTGGACAAGCTTCCAGAGCTGAAGGTTCACAGGGATGAACAGGAAAGTGCCCCATTTCGGAGACAGGAAAGGTTTTCCCGTGTACAGCACAAACTCACTGGGGCATGGCAAAGCCAGCACACAGAAAATTACCCTCCCCAGCAGAATTCCATGTTGCAGATTTCCTTCTCGTTCCAGGTCCGTGACAGGAGGACTTTAGAGAAACATTAAAGTCAGTTTCTGTTCTGAGAAATCTTTGCAGTAGCGAGAGCTTTCCATCCCCAGAGACATTCCTTCAGGCCAGTACTAGAAGCTTGTGCTGAGCTCTGCTGCCTCGGCTCCCTCTCCATTAACCCTTTTTTCTCTTTCTCGAAGGTTTTGCTGAACACCGCTGCAGCTGATAGGCACCTCCGGAGGCAGAGCTGTAAACCCTTTTAATTTCAGTATCACGTGCAGGCATCTGAAAACCTTCGAAAGCAGACTTAGGCTTCCCTATTTTCCATGTCACAGATGCTTTTCCTATGTAGAAGTGGTAGCTTATTCTGTTAGTGGGGCGTCCTGGGCCCAGACACTCCTTGGGCCACACTGACAACTAGAAATTCTATAAATAACAGTATGACTGCAAAAAAAGAACAGTGGGGAGCAAGCACTGGACTAGGAGCTTGAGAGGCTGGACTGTACTGCTAGCTCCGCTATGCAACAAGGAGTCAAACCTGTTACCCCTCTGTTTTTCCATCTGTTGAGTGGTAACAGGATATTTGCCACTTTTGTGAAGGTTTTTGAGCATTCTGCAGGGACAAAGCACAGGACCAAGGACTCTGATAACAATGCCACAGTGAAATGATTGGGTAGACTTCTGAGTTTTTACAAAGAGTAAAAATCAATGACGAGATTAATTCAGTACCAAAAAAACTTACTTACTTCTGCCCTGACTCTACAGGGAAAGCACAGCTGCAGCTGCATTTCAGGACAAGAAATGGATTTATCCCTAGGCTGTGCTTTGGGAAACTTTACTCTGCCACTTCCTGTTAAGACAGTGTCCAAGAAAACACCATTCATGGGGGGATCAAGTAGCAAAAAATCAGTGCACAACTTAATAGTGGATAACAATCTCTGTATTAAACTTATATTTATGAAAGGTTTGGGGTTTTTTAAGAGTCAAGGAACTACAAATATTTATGCTTAGAACTTCTGCAGAGATCTGTAAGAACATACAAGAGAGAAGATGGGTATCATTATTCTCATATTGCTCTGGGGAAGCTGAGGCACAGGTAAGTGGCCATGCCAGAAGTGATGGGTTTATAAAGCACTTAATTCCAAATCCCTCATCTTAGCCAACACACCTCATTCTCTTTTCCCAGCATCCGATTTTGCATCTCTGGTGCGCTCTAAAACCTTGCTAAAAACACGCAAGCTTTGGGGTGCATAAGGAAGGTTGGACAGCAGAGAGAGATTAATTTCTTACTTATATTTGTTTAATAAGTATCCTAAATGCTGAAGTGATTTGCTTTTGTTATGCCACTGTATCCAAAGAACTCCCCTTCCAGTGCTCCCATGGATACCTGTTAATGGTATTAAGTAATATATAAAGGTGCTTATACCAGAATCATGCATTAGGAAGGGAAATATTCTAGGTAACAAGATGAAATCACCTCTTCATTGCCATTTCTCTAATGAAGACAGAGATAACTACCCAAACTCCTTGGGTGAGTGAGAGTGTCTGAATCTCTCTGTCAGCCTGGCTGACTCTCTGTAGCTGCCCTACTCATCTGCTGCTCTACCAACTACTCTTTAGATCACCTACCAACTGTTTATGTGGGGGCAGACTGATGTTATTTTAGGAGCATTCCGGATCTCAGGCCACTCCGGGATCAAATGCTCTCTGCTACCTAATTCTTGAACTGTGTAAGTGGGAAAGCAAGAAGGGCTGACCCAGGTGGGATGCAACCCCCGTGGGCTGCACTGCGAGTACTTTCCCGGGATGAAAAGGTGTCCAAAGCTCGCCTCACACAGCTCAAGCGCTGGGAGCGCCTGTCTGCTGACTGAAGCAGCACGTTGCAGAGGACACCCACGCCAGCCTGTGCCCTGCCTCACAACTCGGCTCAGGCTCCAGCTGCCGCCCGGGGGCTCAGGCTCTGCGGAGGGCACTGCCCTCAGCTCAGGCAATGCCTCTGAGCTGGACCGGGGCGCTAAGGACAAGCGGTGGCACCGACAGTCGATGCGCCCGACCGCCAGCCTGGCCACCAGCTCCCCGAGCTGCCGGTGTACCCCCTCTGTCCCGGAGCAGCCCCCCCTTACCTTCCTGCTGGGAGGCAGAGCCCCCCGCCCCGAGCAGCGCCAGCACCGCCCAGGGCAGCAGCACCGCCGGAGGCACCATGGAGGCGACTTCCCCGCCTGGATCCGGTCCGGGAGCCGATACCGACCGGCGGCTCTGCCTGCGGGGCGGACCCAGCGGGCGGCGGCTCCGGAAAGCTCGGGGGCTGCCGGAGCCTGTGCCACGCACCAGACCCGCCCGGCGGGGATGGGCGGAGGAAGCGAGGAGGCGGTGGCTCCTCCTCCCGGGCCGCCCCGGCCCCTGCAAGGGGCGGGGAGGGAGCTGGGGCCGGTCTGGGAGAGGGGGCAGGAAGCGCTGGGGCCGAGGTTTGTGGAAAGCCAGGGGGCAGCTGCCTGCTGCGGGGACGCAGAGCTGGCGGGGGGGTGAACCCGGAGCTGCCGCAGCGTTACCTGCGGTGCTGGGTCCAGCCGGCATTGCTGATGGGGGGCTGCGGGGCTCTGGGCAACGCGCCTGCGAGGGAGGAGACGGGCATCGGGGAAACGAGAGCCTGTGGAGGAGGTGGGGGCTCAGCACTTTCTCACCAGCTTCAGTTGGTGCCGGGCTGCGTCAGGTTTGCACGGTCACCGGGTGTGAAAAAAGCAAAACAAATGGATCATGCACAGCTCTGGAAACTGGAAGCTCTTACTAAATATCTGCTTTCCCCCTGTCATCTCAACTCGTGCGTTTCCTTGACAAGCACAAATTCTGCTGTGGTCTTGTCTCCTAACTTTTTTTCTCTGGCCATATACACGTCTTCAACTCTTAAATTTATCTCTTTGTCCTTGCACTGGGTTTTTGTGCTCTAGCCCTGATGACTTGCCCACGCTTTTTTTTTTTTTTTTTTTTTTTTTTTGA
>JANHGN010009604.1:0-20912 GCA_024605025.1 Megaceryle maxima
TTGAGATATTATTAATTATAATTCTACATAATCTATATTCTATATAATTATTATAAGTCACACTTTTGTAATTCAATTTATAGTTCACAGACTATAATTAACTAGATCTCAAAAGGCGGCAAGGTTGAGACGAAGTGGGAGAAGCTGAACTGAAGACAATGCCTCATGTTAAAGACCAATCCTTCCTCATGAGAGCTGCTACTATTATGAGCCTGCTGTTCTGCATATGGCCTTTCCTGATATTAACAGTATATCAGACAGTCCATCTCCAGTTTTATAGTCAGGATAAAGGGCAGAAGATGCTATAGACAAGAAATAGTGAATTATGGCATTTCTATGGAAAACTAATTGATGGCTGCAGAAATAGCAGGGTGCACACACCTTTTGTTATGAAGTCTATTCTGCTATGCCCAAGCAGAAATAGGCTGTGCCAGTGCACATATCATATTGTGCCATATCAAATCTGCTGTGAAGTCACTACCTAGTTCTCAGCTTTCTGCTTTCATAGTGACACATAGTTTGGACAGCCCATAGGAATAAGAAAAGGAATGCACAAGGGAGTCTTCATCTGAATGGCTATCTGCACCAGTCCTGGTGATTCCAGCTCGTGTGCTGGAATCCACATCTTTTAATCCACATTTCCTATTTATTTTCTCTTCTCTTGGTTGAATGAGATTATTCACAGTAGGTGAGGTGTCAATTCTGACATCAAAACACATTCAGAGAAAAGAAAGCTTTTACCCCCCATGGTAGGGTCTGGAAAGAGAAGGTGGAAGTTTGTTCATATAAGATTTTGTAATCAGCAAATGCAGTCACTCAGAACTAATTGCTTGTTCATAATTATGGGGTCTAAAATGGAATGACTCCAGCGTTACACAAGCCTCAGTGAAATCTGCACTCAAATGTTATTTATTTAAAAAGTCTACTCAGGATAAATGCTAAAAGTTCATGTTTACATAGGAGACCCACGGAGACTGCATTTTCCATTGGCAACCTGTGCATTTAATCCTTGTTCACAGAATACATAGAAAAGCAAGTGATGAATATCATAAATGGGATGAAGAAGTAATATAAGTATGTTTTACATGGAAAATATATGCAAGTTTTAAAGTTTTCAGCAGGTGTTGTTTCCATCATGTAGTCAGAATCTGTACATATTCTATATTGTGTAAACTTACCTCCTTCCTGGAGCTTGCCATTTAATGTTAATATAAGCAACCTCAAAGTAACACAAACCAGAGCATAGTGTTTCTCCTGGGCATGGCTGTTCTTCCAGTTTTCCTTGTGAGACCATATTTTTTTCCTCACCGGGCCGGGTTATGTCAAGCTCTTTGCTACTGCTGGTTTTGAGGTAACAGGAACTGATTGCAAAGCAAGTCAGACAAAATGGCTCTGCATCTCTCCACAGGGGACTACCATTTGACATTATGTCAGACAGCTAGCAAAGAGCTCAGGGCTGAAAACTGGCAAGGAGTGATGAATGGAAAACACTCAAAAGAGTGGGGTATGCTAGAAAGATAAAGGCTTTTAAAAGAAACCACAGACCCACATCATTTATAAAAGAACTCTGAATTAAGCTGCTTTCTGCTTTTTTATTGCACATAAGCAATGCCATGTGGGATATTTCTTGTTCCTCTGGCAGTCTGAAATACTGAGATGTTACATACCCTTGCTTCCAGCACTGGGTTGCCCCCTCCTTCAGAAAAGGCTGAGGGACAGATGCTGCCACAGCTGCCAGATGGGCTTGGTAACCAGCAGGACATGAAGGCGAGGTCCAAGTCTGTGAGGAGGAGAAAGGGTCCAGCTGCATGCGGCCTCCCTCAGCTCATGGATGAAGTCAGCTAAAGCCAAGGTGATAAGAATTGTCATTACTGTTTTCTGTCCACAGCTCCTTTTTACAAACTTTTCAGCAGCTAGTCATTATGCTGAGGAAAACCCATAACCATTCACCGAGCTCCTGTCCTACTGTTTCTCAATTCAAAATTGTTTGTACATAGTGATCACCAGTGCTCAGAGAATGAAGGCAAACTGCTGAAGACTCTCAAGCACAGCTGGAGAGGTAGCCACAATCATTTGTTTTTCCCTGTCAAAATGGCACAGTCAAATCTATACCATGTTTAACAAAAGTAATTTATTTTGAGCTGGAATACTTACTCTCTAGGACTACAGGCACACTACAAATGTTTCTGATGTTACCCGACACAAAGGATACTCCTGTGGCACTGTCTGAAACAGGCAGGGCAGCAAGGGGGCAGCCACAGTTGTACCAAGATACCCTGCACTTGGAACACCTTTTAGCACCAGTAATTTCACCATGTTGATCCTAAATAGCATGTGTTTTCTACAGTTCTGTAGTCCTGTAAATTGATTGATGTCTTTAAATGTCCTCAAAACCATAGAATCATGGAATGGTAGACTTTGGGAGGGACTTATGGAGATCATCAAGAAACTTACTTGACCTGCTGGGCACACTTTTCTTTATGGACCCCAGGATACGATTGGCCTCTTCAAGGGCACATTGCTGTGCCATGGATAACCTATTGTCCACCAGGGCTGCAAGATCCTTCTGCGTGGAGCTGCTTTCCAGCAGGTACACCCCTAGCCTGTACTGGTGCGTTGTTGTTCCTCCCCAGGTGTCAGACTCTACACTTGCCCTTGCTGAACTTCATTAGGTTTTCCTCACTGGATGGCAGCACAGCCTCTGGTGCATCAGACACTCCTCCCAGTTTCATATCATAAGCAAACTTACTAAGGGTACACTCTATCCCTTCATCCAGGTCTTTGATGAAGATGTTGAATAAGACTGGACCCAGAACTGACCCCTGGGGAACACAGCTAGTTACAGGTCACCAACTGGACTCTGTGCTACTGGTCACCACCCTCTGAGCTCTATTGTTCAGCCAGTTCTCAACCCATCTCACCATTCCCTCTTCTAACCCACACTTCCTGAGTTTTCCCACAAGGATGTTACAGCAGACAGTGTCAAAAACCTTGCTCTATCACCTTTCCAGGGATGGAGGTGAGGCTGACTGATCTGTATTTCCAGGGTCTTCCTTCTTGCCCTTTTTTGAAGACTGGAGTGACACTGGCTCTCCTCCAGTCCTCAGGAACCTCTCCCATTCTCCATAATCTTTCAGAAATGATGGAGAGTGGTAGAGCAACATCAGCCAGCTCCCTCAGCACTCCTACGTGCATCCCATCGGGGCCCATGAATTTGTGCATGTTCAGTTTACCCAAGTGAAGAGACTCTTCATACAAAAGATTGCAGGGACGATTGACAGGGCTTTAAACTAGATTTGAAGGGGAAGGGGGATGTAACCGGGCTTATTAGAGAGGTCCCTGGGTGTCATAGCCCAGCACTTGTGGGGCAGCCTGCTGGCATTTTGGAGAACCAGAAGGCCTCAAAAAACATCCCATTTCTGCTTTAAGGATGGCAGGGCCTGGCTCCACCAGTCTCCTGCTCAGCCTCCCTAACGCTCCTCAACTTTTCAGCTTCCTCTCGCAGCTCCGCCACCCCTCAGAGGAGATCATCCACCTGTTTGCAGCGCACGCCGCCATTCCCAGCACTGCCGCTCGCTGCCAGGGCAGGGCTGTCACCCCTGCGGCCTAGTGCTGTGTGCTGTGTTCAGCCACAGCAGAGGGAATGTGCCGCTGTCTCTCTGGGGCAGAAAATCTCTTCATGAGGAGCATTACAAAAATAATTTCATACAGTTAGCTAGGGAGCAGAGAAGTATGTCTGAAGCCAGGTTTTCCCACATATGTCCACATACAAGGAATATAGTGGTTTTATTAACATTAGTGGAAAATAAACCAATCTATGACATGATGTGACGTGTCATGGCAGTTACTGTGTTTCAGGTTTTTTGCTGGTGCGTGCATAAGTTGTCTTTGCTCATCTTTATTAATTATTAATCATATGTTAATATATGTATTCATTATAAAATAATTGGGCATTTCTAGGTGCAATTTAAGGGTTTCTAATGGTGCATAGAATTATGGAAACATAGAAATGTCTGGGTTGGAAGGGACCTCTCGAGGTCATCCAGTCCAACCCCCCTGCTGAAAGCAGGGACAGCCTCAACTAGAGCAGGTTTCTCACAGCTCTGTCAAGCCCCACCTTGAATGTCTCCAGGGATGGGGCCTCAACCACCTCCCTGGGCAACCTGTTCCAGTGCTCCACCACTCTCGTGGGAAAGAACTTCCTCCTTATTTCTAATCTAAATCCATTCCTTTCTAATTTTAAACCATTACCCCTTGTCATTTCACTCCAGGCCTTTGCAGACAGGCCCTCTCCAGGCTTTCTGTCAGCTCCCTTCAGGTACTGGAAGGTGGCTAATAGGTCTCCCTGGAGCCTTCTCTTCTCCAGGCTGAACCATCTAGCCTGAGGACTGATTACTTCAGCTGCCTTGTGTTTAAAACTGGTAGTTAAGATCAGACAAAGTGCAAAGATGACAAGTCACAGATTTACATGTCAGATTTACAGAAGCCTCCCTCCCTCATTTCCATATGTGTTTATACATAATAGCTATGCACCTTACATGTACTCAAGCCTTTCATCTTCTCAGTTAAACTGTTGGTCTAATTGAGTTTTGACTGTCTTTTCTTTCTTTAAAGGATTGATATTTCCTTTGCTAAAGGGATAGTTCTCATAGTACGGAGAGGAAAGTTAAAATTAATTTTTTTTTAGATATGCACAAATGCCTAGCAAACTGTCAGTGTTTGCATTTTTTTCAGTTCAGTGAGAATAAATGAATGCCTTTCCATTGAAATATTGTTATAAACGGAGACAACATTTAGAAGTAATGATATCTTTCTAAAGCAAATTGCAAACATGACATTAATTACTAATTAACTGATTTAATTGCAAAGTATAATCAACTCATTAGTCTTCAAAACAGCCATGTGACATACAGAACACAAGGAAATCACCTTAACAGAAAACATAATCTTCTTGAATTTCTTCTTGAAGAGCTTTCCTAAATATCTAAACTGTGTCTGTATAGTACTTGGTTATCTGCTCCAAGAACAACTACCCAATAAATTATCTTTAACGCAACAACAATTCCCATGGCTGTGCAGAATAATCTTTTCCCTTGTCTTCTCCTCTTTTCTCTATCTTAAAATGAGTGGTTTGTAACATCTTTGCTTGCAATAGCCAAGGAACTTTCTTGATGTTTTAGGATTGTTTTCAAATCATTGCAAGTATTGCAGAGGAGGGGAATGTAGTGAAAAAGTGAATGTAATCTTCATCATGCTTTTTATAATGGTGTATCAGTACAATTATTGCATATTCAATGTGGCATTTCATTACACTGAAAAATCTTCTCCTATCAAACACAATACATACCACAGTAGGTTTTAAATAGGCACATGGACTCAAGTATTATGTGCACTGACTGGAACTGTCACTTGGTATAAAGGGTAATGTTATAATTGAGGCTGGGTAGTGTTATATTTCACCTCATAGGCAAACCTATATTATCATCTATGTGATGATTTTCTTACAGTTCATCTGTGATACAGTAGGCAAACAGTAGTAGTAATACAATGGTTACCAGGTTACCCATACATTCTTTTGCAGACCATAATACCAGTAAGATGTTAAAAGCCATAAACAGTAATTTTTGTGTGTGTCTAAATGACCAAAAAAATGTTTACAACTGAAGAAGCATCTTTTTCAGCTGTGCTGGAGAATATGTTCTATTGTTCAAGTTGTCTCCATTTTTCAAGTTCCTATCATTGTACAAGCAAAAAAAAAAAAAAAAAAAAGGAAAGAAAAAGGGAATATTACCTTCCCCACACCTTATGAATTTATGATTGATATTCTGTTCACAAAATTTTGGAGGATTGACCCAAAGGCATATTGCCAGCAGGAGCTTGATAGCTCAGAAGCCAGCGGCATAACATCAGAGTCAAGAACTAAGGATGGGAGACTCCCATCCACTGGCAAGAGAAAAGAGATTTCCAGACATTAGTCTTAGGAGAAGCATTTTTTGTTTCTGGAAGTACATCAGGAATAATGCATTTGTTGTGACAGAAACAGCAGCAGCTAGGAACGGAGACTGTTGGAGGTGTAATTTTAGCAGCTCCTTCTGTTGGGAGTGACTGATGTACCACTTGCTACAGCCAAAGAGTATCCAAATGGCTGGAAGAGGAGGCTGGAGTATTCAGAGCTGACATGAATACCAGTATGGTGCAAGATATGGTATTATTGGTACTTCCCATTCTGCCTTTGCTCAGAGTGTAAGAGAAGCACAGTGCTGAGAAGAACCGTGTCCCGCAAACCTCTGTCTTCCTAAACCATCTGGTGCTGTAGCATTGTATCACACCTCGGCCCTAAATGTCCCTATGATGATTCTTTTTCAAGTACCCTGGCGGGCATAAAGTCCTCTTTTTACTAGGAAATCTCTCTGCTGAATCTGCACCTTGGGCATAGTCTTATTGTGGCCTTGGGGAAACAAAGACAAGGATTATTTGCTTGCTATTGGAACAGACAGCTCTGATATTCACCCTACCACAATGACCACTGGGCACCAGTAGAAAGTTATCTCATCAGGCATGGACCAGACAGGTATATCTGAGTTTGAAAACAAACCAGATTATGTTTGAAAAAACTCAGGGTAGACTATTTCAAGTCCTAAGATGCTTTACTGCTGTTCCAGATCCCACAGATGCAGGAAAAGAGTAGCTGAGTGCCAGGAAGATCCCAGACACTGGTAACCCCAGATGCTCCTGACCATAGGAGTAGGAGGGGCAGCACTTCCCACAGCTAGACAGAAAGCTCACATTCACTGATCAGCTCAGCAGGAACTTCAAGAGCCTAGAAACTCAGAGAAAGTCTCCAGGCTTTAGCAGGCTTAGGGAGTGGGGAGAGTGTCACCCATGATGTGCAAGAGTCTGAGTCCTAGAGCGGGTGTCTCTGCTGGCACAGGGCAGCAAGGAGAAAATGTTTCACAGACATTTCCCTTGCAGCTCTGGAGCAGACCTTCAGCAAACAAACCCATTTTGTTGGTGGGAAGGGCAGAAGAATGTGAAGGTTAATACAGCCAGAGTCTCCTTAATATATACTTTATTAAACACTAAGACAACTCTGTTTACAGCAACTATGTTCTCATATGAGGCATCTAGAAAATGATTAGCATCTAATCCAGCAACACATCACAGGTCATTGTGGTACAGATTAGTTCACACATAAGGGGCCCTCACATGGTGGAATGCAAAAGGAGTACAGCATAGCAATCTAGACCCAAATTACAGGGTGATATGGCCATCCTGACTTACTCGTCTGACAAACTCAAAGCAAACCAAAGGCTATATAACTGCAGTCACTGTTAAAAATATTACAGCAAGATATGTAAGTAAAATAATGATGCCAGAATTTAAATAATTTAAATATATCACTTTAATTCTCTCCTGAGTGACAATACTTATTTTGTGGTTATAATGCTGAACTCTGTATAGAATAATTTGAAATTTAACATTTTTATAAAATACCCTTGGAAACTTCTCAGAAACTAAATATCAGCTGCAGAGTGCAATCATAAGGCACTGATCAGGGTTTTTTGTTTGTTTGTTATTATTCTGTGGTTCAGAATACCTTTTTCATCATTAAACTTGTAAGTCAAACCTAAAGGTCTATCAACACATTTCTAGAATGCTAACTCAGACTGATTTGGCCGAATAAGGTAGTTTTGTGGAAACATGGCAGTCTGGTAGAATGAGGAAGATGAGAGGAAGCTGAAGCACTGTTATAAAGCCTAGTCTTCTGTTTCTGGGGGTACCATACAGAAGCAGGGCAATAATCAACTACTGTGAATAACAACGATTTAAAATTGTGACAGCTATCTGCTTGCTGAATTCTGTCAGAGCCTTTAGGAGACAGCATTTCCTCTGCCCTATACTCTGCCTCACATCAGCCTTCTTGCAGGTAGGTGACATGATTACGAAGTGGCAGGAATCCCTGTGTAGAACCAAGATGAGTCACTTAATCCAGACTTTGAAAGGTTTCATTAAATGGTGTGTTCCTCATTTGCTGGTTACCCCAGATGAAAGCTTGTTTCTTATTTGTAGAAATTAATTTACAGAGTGTGACCCAGTGCTAATAATGCAAAGGAAAAAAAAGAAAAAAAACGTTCTTCTCAGTCTCAGGCTGGACATGAATAATCCAGTCAGTAGTTTTGACATTAATTCCCCACTGCCTATATTCTCTGAAATACTAAAAAGAAATCCTCCCCTCTGAGTAGCATTTTCATGAAAATAAAGTAATTGCTGCTCATGAAGCACTCAGATATTCAGTGATGAGTAACACAAACAAAAAAAAAAAAAAGAAGAGATCATTAATTCTGTCTCCGAAGCAGAATTTCAAAAGCACTCAGGAACTCGGGCATTAGACTTGACACCAACAAGGAGGCAGAAAGAGAACAGCAAACAGCTGCTTGTTAAGTGGGACCCAGCCATGCTGGGCAGCAGTTGAAGCAAAGATCCTATGGAATAGATAATACAAACAAAAAAATTGTCTGCACAAATGCAGGCACACATAAGAAGATGACCAAGTTTTCCCAAGAGGCAACCTTCATTCTGCTATTCCTTAATTTGGGATGTTTAACTTTGCAGCCTCTGAAGTCACTTATCTGTATGGGTGCTAAAAAGTCATCTAAATAAAGGGAAAACACAGAGAACAAGGGCTATTAAATGACAGTGCAAAACTGTATGGGATAGCACAACATTTGAGCTGTATTCCAGAAAACTCTAGCTACAGGACCTAAAGCAGGGCCTATAGAATTAATAAAGAAACCCCATTCTGAAAAATTAAAGTATTTGGTTAAATTCAATTGTAAATTATGAACACAGCAGCTAAGTATTCTCATAAGATATCAGAAAAAAATTCTTTGTTAACTTTGTATTTCAGGATTTATTTATCAAACATCCATCATTCAATGTTCCTTTCAGTGTCATCATCCCAGTGTCATCAGTCTATTTTCCATTCCAGTGCTACTGGGTACAGCTGTGTATTTGAAATTACTTTCTACCCAGTCAAGTGTCCAACTACAGTCAAGAGTTTTCTGATCACTGATTACATGTTAAGAAGCATATGTAGATGGTAAGGATGATGAACTTTCATTGCTCCATTGTCACAGCAACATATATATATGACATATATATGTCATATATATGACAAGACATATATATATGTCTTATATATATCAGTTACTTTAATTTCTAAATGCTCCCAAAATGTGTTGTCTACAACTGGCCTGGAGGAGTTTCTTTTTTGAAAGTTTCTTACCATTCTGCCTTATTCAGTACAACTCTTCAGCTGAGTTCCCACCTCTGTTTCCAGTGGTTTTGTACATAGAGGAGAACTTTGCAGTAATAACAAGGAGGGATTCTACTTTACAAGACAGTGGCCTCAACACAGGATCATCAGAATGTTTTATCCTGGATGAAATATGACAGCTAATTAAGCTTTGCACTGACTCTTGTTTCTATAGTTCACTAGTTGCCCTTGCTACACACGCTGTGGATTTCTACTCAGTTTTAAGAGCCATCTGGTTTTCATATCTTCTGCTTAGGGCATGATCAGCTACTTTATTTTTTCGGCAGTGTAAGTGGGCTAATATCCTCACCCCTATCACACTATAAAGTTCATTTCCACCCTATAATACGTGTCTAGGTTTTCCTGTACATACTGTATTTGGCAACGACCTATTTTTTCCCCAACATTTTCTATTTTATTTTCATTTTTATAGTGAATGTAGCTCTCATAAAAGGTGGCAGACTGACAAGTTTGGCAAATGAAACCTGGCCTATCTGTACAAAAGAAGTAGCAAGAGGATATGGCAAAGTAATCTTCCTTTAGTGTTCCCAGTATCGTATGTTATTCTTGAACAGGAAATAAATTCTTCAGGACTGAAGGCAAAAGTCCCTATAACAGTTCAGTTAGCATGAATCTGTTATAGGGTTGATGGTTAAGTATAGTAAGACTTTACTGATAACCATTTATTCAAAAATTTTCACAGACTTAGGAACACTGTCAGACTCTAATGCTAACTGCTGGCCATGAAATCTGTACTTGTGGTTCCATGGTCCCCATTGCTAAATGGTTGGGGGTTTTTTTTCAGTGATCTTAGAAAGTTCAGGATAATCTGTATTGCCCTGGGAATTCATATAACAATTTTAGAACTTTACATTAAGTCAAGGGCATTATTCACACTATTTTAAATGCCTCTAATTTAAAAATGAGACTGAGGTCTTCTATGCTTAGCAGCCAGGTGACAAAGGCACCTGAAATAGAGAGCTTGCAGCCTGAGTAACTGGTCACAAACTGGAGGTATAGGAACAAGGGATTAAAGGTAAATTCCTTGTTCTCACCTGTACAGTTTGTCAAACTGCTACATTTTGCCCATGATCATCATAAGGGTTTTGGAGGTTTTTGTTTCCCTTTACTGTATGAAACATGGCTAGTCTGGGCATAACTCACTTTATTGCTGCTGCAGAGCTTTGGGCAGTGAGGGTACTTCAGCTTTTCCTACCCTGTGTATATAGGTACAAGAGAGTGATATACTATAAAAAGAAGAATGATTGTTTTGTTATTAATTGTTTTATGAATAGTGGAACTTATGAAGCTGGTTTATGTCCTTAGCTCTTGCCCATGTCCCGAAAGCTTCTTGCCCCCTTCAACCCCACCAGGCAAGATAACACAGTGTGCAATACATGTTATATATGTACTGTCTAGTGAGCAAGCTAGAGGTTTTCAGTCAAGCAAGTCTGACTTCTGTCCGCCTTATCCATCAGTCAGACACTGCCTTGGGTCTCTGTCTTCTGCTCTGCCACTTATTTTATGGAATTTGTTGGAGGTTGTCTTTGAGAAGTCTTCTGTTATTTCTAATTTGGTTTTAAATGGCCCAAAAGATCCTTATGAATAGATAATATAACACAGAATCACAGAATGTTAGAGATTGGAAGGGACCTCGAAAGATCACCTAGTCCAACCCCCCTGCCAGAGCAGGATCACGTAGAACAGGTCACACAGGAACGTGTCCAAGCAGGTTTTGCATGCCTCCAGAGAAGGAGACCCCACAACTTCTTTGGGCAGCCTGCTCCAGTGCTCTGTCACCCTCACTGTAAAGAAGTTTTTTTCTCATATTCATGTGGAACCTCCCATGTTCCAACTTGCACCCGTTACCCCTTGGCCTATCATTGGTTGAGTCTGAGAAGAGCCTGGCTCCATCCTCCTGACACTCACCCTTTACTTATTTATAAACATTATGTATAAGTTTTATTGTACTGTAACAATATTGTTAAATTATATAGATATAAATGCCTATATTTATAGCTAGATATTATATCTACAAATTTATATGTATAAACATCTAATGTGATCTCATCATGTAATTTTGTTAGGAACAGTCCATAGGTCAGGATTGTATCTTTCACTGTTGTGTTTCCTACCATGAATTTCCTAGGTAAGGGTTTTAGAAATAATTCAACTTTTATTTGTCTTAATGACACTGTAAAATAGAATAATTTCAATAAAAGGAGACAGTCACATCTCCACAGCCCCAAAGCCATAGTCACCAAGACCATGCATATTAGCAAATTCTGCATACAGACAGGTAGCAACTAAATCCCTACGGACATAAGGGAGTTATAAACCTCTGATGGTTTCCCCCTCATCAGTGGAGTTACACTCCCTGAGTTGTCAACACCTCTTCTCAGGGATCGTTGAGGAGCAAGGAAGCTATAGATGCAAACACCATGCAAAATCTTGTCCCAACACATGAGATTCGTACCAGACCCAGGCATGTGGCTGAGTGGCCACTCAGCAGGTGGTGTCACATACAGCACTGCATGTAGATCCTCTTCTCATACAGCTCTGTAATTTAGGGATAGACAGCCTGTACAAACTGGCTTTGGTATAACAGTGTGAGAAGCAAGCATCTAATTCAGCCTCAGACTTACTTGCATAAGGCAGAAGCCTTATCTGAGATTCTGAAGCACTCACAACTTGTTACCTTTTGCATGGGACATCCTGGATTTTAGTCAGCAAAACTATTACCATGGACTTCTGAAGGGCCAGACTTCAACCTGTTTAGAACACTGGGTGAGAAAGTCCCTTGGGGTACAGTCCTAGGGGGCAAAGGGGTCCAGGAAGGCTGGACTCTTTTCAGGAAGGAACTCTTAGAGGCACAGGAGCAGGCTGTCCCCAGGTGTCGTAAGACAAACTGGCAGGGAAAATGACTGGCCTGGCTGAACAGGGAGCATCTTCTGGGACTTAGGAGAAAGAAGAGAGTCTACCACCTTTGGAAGAAGGGGCAGGCTGCTCAGGAAGAGTATAGGGATTTAGTTAGGTCGTGTAGAAAGAACATTAGAGGGGCAAAAGCTCAGCCAGAACTCCGCCTGGCCACCCCTGCAAGAGATAATAAAAAGTGGTTTTTACCTATGTATGAACAACAAAAAAAAAAAAAACAGGGAGAATTTCCACCCTTTACTGGATGCGAGGGGGAACATTGCTACCAAGGATGAGGAAAAGGCTGAGATACTTAATGCCTTCTTTGCCTCAGTCTTTAATAGTCAGACCAGTTATCCTCATGGTTTTCAAGCCCCTGAGCTGGAAGATAGGGATGGAGATCAGAATAATCCCCTCACAATCCAGGAAATATCAGTGAAAGATCTGCTAAGCCAACTGGACACCCACAAGTCTATGGGGATGGATGAGATCCACCTGAGGGTGCTGAGAGAGCTGGCAGAGGAACTTGCCAAGCCTCTCTCCATCATTTATCAGCAATCCTGGTCAACTGGGGAAGACCCAGATGAATAGAGACTTGCCAATGTGACACCCATCTACAAGAAGGGTAAGAAGGAGGATCCAGGGAATTACAGGCCTGTCAGCCTGACCTTGGTTCCGGGGAAGATTATCGAACAGCTCATCTTGGGGGTGATCGTACAGCAAGTGCAGGACAACAGGGGGCTCAGGCCCAGCCAACATGGGTTCATGAAGGGCAAGTCCTGTTTAACCAACCTGATCTCCTTCTACAATCAGGTGATCCACCAAGTAGGTGAGAGAAGAGCAGTGGATGTTGTCTACCTAGACTTCAGGAAGGCATTTGACACCATTTCCCACAGCATTCTGCTGGAGAAGTTGGCGGCTCATGGCTTGGACAGGTGGACTCTTCGCTGGGTTAGAAACTGTCTATGCAAGACATGAAGCCTTATGTTGCAATGCTGATTTCACTAATAAAGAAATAATTAGATGCACAAGGAATTCGCTCAGGAAGAATTAGTCGAAGCAACAGCTTTGTACTAGAAATTGCAGGTGATAAACTGCTATCCAAAATATTGACTGGCTGATCCGTCCAGCTGCTGTCCACTACAGCTGCATGCCAGGAGGCAACAGCAGTCCCTTACTCATGCTGCTGTCCTCAGTCTTGAACTTTGTACTAAAGGCAAGTGGGCATGGAAGCAACAGAGATATGAGGTCTAGCAGAGCAAGTAGAGAGTACAAAGCTATATGAAAGGTAGGAAACTTAACACCAGTATTATCTCAGTCTGTGGGAAGAGAAAGAAACTTTCTTTGGAACAGAAGCAAAAGAGCACAGACTTGAATTCTTCTGTCCCTGGGCAAATCAAGTGACTTTTTTTTTTTCTCTTTTTAAATTACAAACTGTGAATGATGCTGTCAAAGCTAACTCTGTATCTACAGCAAAGCAGTAACAGAAAAATCCTAATCTGAAAGGTCCTTGTCTTCCTAAGAGAATACTCATGGACACACACACAAAGCCACTCCTGTAGAGTGCATGCATGTGGTAGGGATAAGGGGTGAATATAAATAATCTCAAAACAAATCAAACTTTCCATACTTTTGAAATCAAAGAAATTTAGGACAATCATAAACCCTAAGCTGTTCCCTCAAATGATTTCAACAGCTTGAGGCAAGTTCATCAAAACAAGTTTCCTCTAGTCTTTCAGCAGAGACAAGCTCTCCATACAACCATAGTTCTACTTATCTGAGAAGAGCTTCTTCCTGAGTTCCTGCTGGTTTATTCAAGACCAGCACTGGGCTCCTGTTACTCTTATCCTGCTGAAAGTTAAACTGGTTTCATCTAGTCAGTGCTGCCTAACAGATCTAAATACGGCAATGCCGAGCACTCAGACCACACTCTGATACAGAATACTTATCATGGGATAATCCTTCCAAAGCCTTCCAAATTCGAAACAGACAGGAATTTTAACCTTGGAGCCAAGACCGTTCTAGTATGGGGGTGGAAATTGAGTTCTGAATTTAATTTGCAAAGTAATGTTAATAGGAAAATAAATAACTTGTACATATTTTTGTTGTCTCTGATGAGGGTATGATAAAATGTCAGGAAGATTCAAACCCCAGATTATCCAAGTCCAAGACCCGTGATTTAGCCAGGAAACCAAATGATACACATATACATACATAGCAAGGAAGAAATGTAAAGCCTGGACATATGTGTAACATTTGATTTGGGAAATTAAGCTGTCTAGGTTCAGATACAATTCTATTCATATGTCTCACATTTTAAAGCGGGGAGGGCTTATTCCACAAAAATATATTTGCCCCAACTCCCCTATTTGGTCTAAGACAATGTATTTTTTTCTCCACACAAGTTCATCTCACTCCATTCTTTGTAGCTATGAAATATAATTTTCATGACTTTAGATTATATCGTTTCTCTGTTAGGGCTCAGGACTTGACATGAGAAATAAATTTGGATGGGAAAGAGTTTCCCCATGCTCCATACACACAGTTCCAGAGTCTCTCACATCCCAGATGTGTCTCATCCTACAGCTTTTGAATATTTAAAATGGACAGTCTCTCCTACCAATACTGACATCTATGGTTTTGAATTCCAAACAATCTTATACAAAATCTGAAAAAAAATTTGTCTGCCAAATCTGGGACAAACATTTATGTGTCTATAAAAAGTCAGGTGCTCACAACACATTTTTTCAATAGAAATCTTGTCTGATATGAAAAACCTTGGGAAGATCTAGGTAAAGACTGGTTTCTTTGCTACTATTACTTTATGTTAATGGGGAAATCATAATTATCGCCATCTTCAAATTACTCTCAGTTTTGTACTGCAACAGGCTAATTATAAGACTGATATTATTGCTACTACTGATCACAAATTCATGTTATTTCTATGATAATGTGAGTGTAATGGCACAAATGCATGGAAATTTGGAAAGCAAATACATTTTCTTCAAGTATTGCTATTTTTATATACTAGTACATTCTCAACAGAAAAGACAAATGCCACAGGGAGCTCTGAACTCAGAAAATGCATCCAAAAAGTCCTGTGTGGCAGGATTATCACGTCCTTTTCACATTTTCACATCCCAGGAAATGTACTGTAAACAAGTGATATATACGATTTGTGAAAAAAAAAGAAAAACCTTATTCATATTCTATGACATTTTTTTCCTGTGTCTTAATGTTTAATCAAGGGTACAAGATATACTTAGAGAAGTTACATTTATTTATTTCTTTTCAACATGTATTAACCATTAATAACAAATAAAAACTACTGATACAGCAATAAAGCAGTTTACTCAGGAAAGTTTGTACCTAAAACATATACATTGAACCTGCTTCTGACTCCCATTTAAGATGTAATAAGCAGCAAAGCAGCATGAAAAAAGACAGGCAGCACTGTGTAGGGAGGGTAATTTATTAAAAGCCTAATGTCTGAACTCAGAATCAGTGTTCACTAATTTGTTAATAGTGTTAGTTTCCCAGCAGAGCAAGTCCTTTAGGAGTGCTTTGCTTTGTATGAAGTACTGCTGGGGTAGATCTGAAACAGAACCTTTTTCTATAACATAACAATATTTTCTGTCCATCTATCAATGTCTTTCTCCTTTTGTCTTTTTATTTTCTTGTCTGTGATGAAACTTTTTTTAACATATAAATTGATTTTTTTTTCTTTTTTTTTAATCTCTAAGACAGAAAAAAAGTAAATATAAAATCGAGCACTGGGGCTATGAGATTTCTTTTCCATCTAAAAATAGTTGCAAAGCTTGGTGAATGCTAATGCTTTGTGCATTCTCATTCTAACTTTTTATTTGCAAAGAAGTCTTCCCAGTGAGAAACTTCTCTGGGCAATCTTACTGAGTCTGTTGAAGGGAAAGAAAAATAACAGGTGATGAGAGCTGCTGTGTTACAGGGATATGCTGATTTCAAAGCCTAATAAGAACATTTAAGATGAATATACTATTATCTCTCATTTAGTCAGTTTTGCAGACGTATTAACTTATTTTGAGTGGAACTTAAGCATCAT
The DNA here is from genome assembly GCA_024605025.1 of Megaceryle maxima. Lineage (NCBI taxonomy): Eukaryota > Metazoa > Chordata > Aves > Coraciiformes > Cerylidae > Megaceryle > Megaceryle maxima. The sequence continues at coordinate 16,308 of JANHGN010009604.1, forward strand.
GTCTCCAAACTCAGGTTAACCTCCGTCCAAAGACGAATGCAAAGTGATTTTGCCCCTCAGGTTAACAGTTCATATGGCAGACTTTCTTTATACATTTTTATTTAGTTTAATTTCTTTAGGGTCATGGCTCCTGACCTTTACTTTGAATCCGGAGCTCAGATGAAGCCCAAACATTGAGACTGACCTCTCTTGCAGTTGCCATGCGTCACCTGGTACTACATGCAGAAACGAAAGCTGAGGAGAGACAATCTATAAGTTTATACACAGTGTCTTGCCCTTCATGCTTTTCCAGTGACAGATAAAATACTTAAGCATGCTCTTCTTTTTCTTGGCTGTTGCTCAGACATGAACAGCCATGGCAAATAGTGACAGTAATAAGAGGCAGTGAAGGGGTCAGGTGGAGGTGGGACAGACAAGAACACAAAGAGAATGGCTTTTTTAATATTTTTTTTTCTTTTAAATGACCAGGGAAAACAGTCAGAAAAAAAAAAACCAAACAAACCAAGCATTCTTGCTTCATAGTTCCACAATCAAGAAAAAAATCAAAGAATCTTATCTTGAAAGAGATATTGAAACACATCTTAGCATCCACAGTAGAACAAAAAGAATCAAAATGGGCCAAGATAGGTCACTCTCAATTTATATCTACACCAAAACTTAAGTGTTACAGGAAGAGACATTCTGAAATAATGTTTACAACCTAACTCTTCCTGAACCCAGGCCCAGTATGAAGCTAGTATGAGGCTGGATTTGAAATGTAGTTGAAACTGAGAAAGGTTTGTCTTTGGTAAGCAGCTTTGACTATCTGCCAGATGCTCAGTCAGCAGAAATCAGCAAAACAGAAAGTGGCATTTGGTATCAGTAAAAGTACAGTCCTCAACAACTGGCAGCACATTTCTGCTTCTGTGTGAACATATTGTTTCAATGGCTGCACTGTTTCCTAAAGGATTTTTTTCATGCATTTTTAATTAATTTTTGGTAGGTTACATGAAAACAATGGCAAAGACAGTCATTAGAAGTGGGAAAAAATAATGCTGAGCTATTAAAAGATTTTAGATATTTTACAGGTCTGCAATCTCTTTTCACTAAACATGCCTGTTACCTGTACAATTAGTTTGCTAACTCACAGACTAAGAGTGAAACAAAAGGAAGCAACTTACGTACTTCCAGCTTTTGGAGCATCACTTTTAAAATGCCTAGAAGTGTCTGTCTATAGATGAAAGAGCCTAGGAAGCAGCAAAAGGCATGTAAACCTCCTAGGAAGTCACTTTTACCCTGTAACACAGAAGTCTGCAAGCTCCTCTACCTTTCCTCTCCAATGGTAGCATCACCTCTGGCTCCTGGGGCAGATGTACACACAGCTCCCCTGCTTGCTTCATGAGTTTGGCCCCCTAACTGATAACATGTGACCATGCAGCAGCACTGACAGTTGCCAGGGTTTTCAGTGAATGGCACTGGGGCTGCAGTACACTTGCAGTGGATGTCTGCTATATCAGCTGGGACCTGTCCAGGTCACCCCTGAATCACCATAGAGCATGGGTGTGAATAAGGTGCTAAGCACTAGGGACTGTGCAAGGGTGCCAGGGAAGGCCATCAACAAAAGGCAAAATAACCTCAAATGGGAGCTCTCTGGACCACCCAACTGGATTTTACTTCCTAAATTCCTCCTGCAGCCTCTCTGTCACCAACACAGGATTTCAGGGTCTCTCCCTGCTATTTCCCCCACTTTGTCTGACAAAAATTTAAAACAATATACCTGCTTGAGCCAAATTAAATCAACTGGGGTTTTTTTATTGTAATATTTACTCACTTATTTTAGAGTACTCAGAATGGCATGAGACTGTGGTTTCAGTGCTATGGGGAAATCTCTACTCCTTAGATGTCTGCAGTAGACCTCAGAGCCAGAATCTCAAGGGTCCTCACTGCTGAAGCTTAGTGCACACCCACATTGTACTTGACTTCCATTATATCTGTCTAGAAATTTGCTCAGATCACCTGATGCATTATTTATAGCATCTCCTTTGCCTCTCCTGCCACTTAGTAGTATTGTCTAAAGAACTTTCTATCTGTTTAAGCATTATGCTCTCCCAGAGAGGTAACACAGGTCAGCAGGACAGCACCTGAAGTGCAGCACAAAGGAATTCCAGACAGTAAGTCAACTTCATTGGGGTACCAGTTTAGAATTCCTCTATGAGAATGCACAGAAGGGGAAAAAACAAGTTGTGTTCCTTCTACAGGGACTTCAGTTCTAGTGTTTTACTTGGCCCTTTGACCAAAAGAAGAGTCCAGTAGTGTTTCTTAAGGTGTAAACTTGTCCTTAGCTACAACACAGTGCAGAATTTCAAAGTGGAAAGTTGATTCAGAAGGCTTGTTTCCATTTTATTACCTTGTCCACATTCAAATGGGGAGCAGGGTCAGTCTGAATGCAGATCCTCAAGCCAACCTTTAGGTTGTAAAGGTCAGTCCTTTAGAAAGAATTAACCACTATCATCATGATCAGCTATTGTTATGTATTTCATAGTTATGAGGATGTTTAATAAAGTGATGATGTAACTGAAAGATATATGTGTAGTATAAATTTAAAATATCTTTCAAAATATTCATGGAATTCAAATCCTTTAGTTATATTTTACGTATTACTTCAAAAAATTTCTGCAGCTCTGGCTGCTATGAAAAAAAAAGTGCATTTTGTAAATCTGTGAATAGAAATTTTAAATATGAAAGACCAACTGCTGACTCTATTTACAGAAGTATGACTATGAATAAATGTTATTGACATCAATGAAACAAATCTACATTCATGTTGAGAGACATGAGATCAGGATTCAATGATGTATTCGTTAATTACCTATAGTTCTTGGTAGGTGCATATATTTTCAAAGGACATATCTTTTTTAACTGCATCATGTTTACAAAGTACTGTAGGATTTTACAGTCATAATTTGAAATATTTAATTTTATCATAGTGGCATTACAGAAGGGATTATTATCATGGGGTTTACTATGAAGAATCTGGATAGGGAGGAATCTTGTAGGAATGGATATATGTGAGCAAATTTTAGCGCTAATTTCTTGCCTTTTCTCACAAGAGCTGTTCAAGAATCAATAGACAGGAGAAATGTGGTTTGGCTTGGTTAGACATGCACAGGCCTAGACCTGTCCCAAGGCAATTTAACGGTATAAAGAACATCTGTAACCTTCCAGCTAACCCATACAAACAGCTGTGAAACAAGGATTCATATGATACAATCTTTCTTTGATCCCCTGCATAAAAACTTTTATCAATTAGGTCAGGCTGTAAACCTGTTGGGGGAAAGAAATCTGTAAGCCATCACTAATTGATTCAGTTATTTTAGCAGAAAATGAATGTTATATTGTTTCTTTTCTGTCTCATTATTCATTCAGTTGGCATCTTGGATAGACAGACACCAAATGCTGCTGCTGACCAACTATTTCAGAGTGATTGACTTCACATAGTGAAAGTCATTTGGATTAGATGGGACTATAAGAGAAAAAGACCTCTTTTGGGCTTCTTACCCCATCCTGCCAAAATGTAGTGATCTCTAAACTTCCAAAATTCAAAGGTATTTGTTGTACTGTGTCGGCCAATGGATACAACTTTTTGTTCAGTTTTTCTAGGTTTAAGCATTAAAAGTGATTAAGCAGATGATCCGAGGCTGATACTAGCCTCTGGCCATCTCTTTGAGCCCAAACAGCCCAGCTGCAGAAACTTTATAACTTTGTCAAAAAAAAAAAAAAATTCACCATTCTTTTCAATGAGCTTTTGGAGCAAAAATCTGGTTTTAGACAAAGTAATGATGGTTTTTGCCATATGGCCGTGTTCACAATCAGAGAGGCTACTCAAAACTGTTTTCCTTTAGTACCTAATATAAAATTTGTATCTGGGTTCAAAGTGGTTTCAGTCTGCCAGATACTCCCAATCTGTTTAACGCCTGCTAATGACTGAGTAGGGACTCCAAGGGAGTAGAAGTAGGTGAAGTTCTCTTTGATGGTGGAGGTACAAAGCCCCTGCCTTCCCTTTTCTTCTTAACCAAGTCTCTCTCCGCTCCTTAAGGAAGAATCTTTACCTTTTTTTCTCAATTATTTCTGGAGATAGCAGGAAGGTTAGCAGACTACATCACATAGTAGTTAGTATTCAGGTTTTTGATGCTTCTATTTTCCATTTGAGAAGACATTAATGACTGAGTCAGATATTTCTCTTGCATTCCTCTATTGCATCCTAAATATAAATGTCATATATAAATCTCAATTCCTAAACACTACAGAGCCCTAAGACCAGCAGGGCTTTGTTTGTAGTACTATGCCTTTTAATGGGACATGGACTTTTAATGGCAAATATTCTACCTATATGTGTTTTCTTTAGTTTTCACTTAGATGCACATAAATACTACTCACTGTGTTTCTGGTACTTCTTTGCGTGCTTCTTTATCAATTCCATTACTTTGTACATAAACACTCCTGTCACCTGACACTCAGTTCCCCAGCTGTGCATTCAAATATTAGGTCAGAACAATCCTCATTATCAATACAGGCTGGGGGATGAGGTGATAGAAAGCAGCCCTGTGGAAAAGGACTTGGGGGTTC